>QRFJ01001589.1:181525-303745 GCA_006176705.1 Cocos nucifera
ACCATTCCTACTACACCATATGAGATATGGCATGGTAAGAAATCAAGTCTGAGTCATCTCAGAATTTGGGGTTGTATGGCTCATGTCAAAAGACAATAAGTGGACAAGTTAGACTTCAAATCCTTTAGAGCTTGATTTGTAGGATATTCTAAATAATCATTAGGATATTATTTCTACATTCTAGAAGATCATAATGTGATTGTGAGTTGACATGCCATCTTTCTTAAAAAATAGTTTATTCAACATGGCGGCATTGAAAAGCAGATCAAGCTCGATGAGAAAGTCTCACAAGAACAACGAGCTAAGGACCAATTAGAACCAAATCAGGTTGAGCCAATACAATCACTACCTCCTCCACCTTGTAGATCGAAAAGGGTTTCCCATCCCCCTGAGAGGTACTTAGGTACCATTTCAGAGAAAATAGAAAAAATATTCCTCATAGGTAATGGGGTTCATGGTGATGATCCCAAAACCTATAACGAGGCGATATCGGATATCCACTCCAAGAAATGGCTAGAGGCAATGAAGTCAAAAATTGACTTGATGCACTCAAACCAAGTCTGGATCTTGGTAGATCCACCAAAAGGTATAGTATCTATTGGGTGTAAATGGATCTACAAAAGAAAGATTGATGCAGATGGGAATGTGGAGACATTCAAAACTAGATTGGTGGCAAAAGATTATAGTCAGCATGAAGGCATTGACTATCAGGATACTTTTTTGCCAGTAGCTATGCTAAAATCCATCCACACATTGCTTGCTGTTGCAGCCTATTTTGATTATGAAATATGAAAAATGGACATGAAAACGACATTCTTAAATGAATATCTTGAGGAAGATATCTATATGAAACAGCCTCTAGATTTTACATCCAGTGATGCTGATCACAAGGTATGCAAGCTGCAAAGGTCCATATATGGACTTAAGCAAGCATCTTGGAGCTGGAACACTCATTTTAATGATGTGACCAAATTATTTGGTTTATCAAAAATGAGGAGGAGCCACGTGTCTTCAAAAAGGTCAATGGGAGCGCTGTTGTCTTTCTCGTATTGTACGTGGATGGTATCCTCCTTATTGGGAATGATATTTCCATGTTGACCACAGTTAAAATATGGTTATCCAAAGAATTCTCCATGAAAGACCTAGGTGAAGCATCCTTTATTCTAGGAATTAAAGTCTATAGAGATAGACCGAATAGGATGCTGAGGACTTTCACAGAAGATGTACATAGAGGAAGTGCTAAAGAGGTTTAGCATGGAAAACTCTAAGAGGGAATTAGTACCCTTCAGACATGGTATTCATCTTTCCAAGAAGATGTGCCCTAGCACATCTGAGGAAATAGAACGCATGAGAAAGATCCCTTATGCTTCAGCAATAAGAAGTCTCATGTATGCCATGTTATATACACGATCTGATATAGCCCATGCTATGAGTGTCACGAGCAGATATCAGTCGAATCTAGGTGAAAAACACTAGACTTCTATGAAATGTATCCTTATGTACTTAAGAAGAACTAAGGATATGTTATTGGTCTTTGGTAATGGAGAACTCCAAGTCCAAAGATATACAAACTCAAATTTTATGTCCGATGTAGATGATCAAAAGTCGACATCTGAGAGTCTATTTGTGTGTAATGGTGGTGCTGTCAGTTGGAAGAGTTTCAAGCAACCTATGATAGCGAATTCTACCATAGAAGCAGAATATATTACTGCATCAAAAGCTATGAAGGAGGCATTCTGGTATAAGAAGTTTGTCGCAGAGATCGAAGTGATGCCATCAGATGCCATTCCTCTGTATTGTGACGACAATGGCACCATAGCTTTAGCTAAAGAGCTAAGGTCTCACTAGAAATCGAAGCACATCGAGCGGTGATACCACCTCATCCACGATTACCTCGAGAAGGGTTACGTCGAGGTCAAGAGAGTCGACTCCATAGACAATGCAGCGGACCCGATTACAAAGCCGTTGGGCCAGTAGAAGATCAAAACCCATCTTGAGAAGATGGAACTTAGATTTGTAGCCAACTGGCTTTAGGTCAAGTGGGAGTTTGTTAGATATATGTGCCCTAGAAGCTAGAATTGACTGACACTTGTAATACACTTATAGGAGCAAAATTATAATTTTGACTATAAATAATAAAATGGATTATTTTCTATGATAAATGTGTATTTAGTGTCTGTGATATATCCCTTGAGTTAATGGTAATGATAATTCATATTTTTAAGAGTTGAAAATTTAAGACATGAATTTTCGTTTTTAACTCATAAAATGCTCCCAACCATAGGATCATCATGAGGATGGTGATTGATCTAGAAGGTTGGTGTACAATTACTTTTTTATAGTATATGAGTCTTGAGTCTATGGTGTAGAGACATCAGAGCATGAGTACAGGTACTCGTTAGAGAACGAGGGCACTGAGCGTGACCACCTCGAGCAGTCATAAGGAAATCTACCTTCTCATTGATGACTGACTCGAAGCTGCATTGGTGTGTCTGGTTCTTTGATCTAAGGTGCATCGGTAGTTCATTTTGAGGGTGTTATTGTTTGACTACACCATGACTCGATCTCCTAACCATTTAGAATCCTGAGGTGTATGTTGGCTATAGCATGTTCATTATAGGAATTGGATTGCACCAAGAAGGAATCTATCTACCTCAGTGGATGAGGAGCAGCCCTATGAGGATCATGAGAATCAAGTCCATAAGCCCATGGCCATGGCAGAGTGAAATAATAGAAAGAGTTTCTATTAAGATTTTCACATCGGACTTGAATCGAATAGTTATATCATATGATGGAAATTAGGGTTTGACGAGTTAACCTTAACCCTAATTTGATTGGGGCTCAAGATAGAAGAACTTAATCACACAGGTAGCTGCATCGAGAGATTTATTTTTAGTTTTAATGGATTGCCATCATATACTGCTAGGTATCACTGATGGATTTTGGGAGCAATTAGAATGATTTAGATGATCGATCATTCTAGTTGTCTGAATTAGAAGAGTTCTGATCCATCGAAAGGAGTTTCGATGATGTCGATGATAGAGATCATGACATATCCCATTATCATACAGAACTAAATTTAACTAGATCACACAAACAAGGGTTTAGATCTGAATATCATCAATTGAACTAATCCAGTTCAATTGACTTGAATAAGATTCAATTAGGTTCAAGAAAATCGTGCTAGCATACGATTGAGCGTAACGTTTTCCTTCTACTATCATCAAAAGTTGTCTCAACTAAGCCAAATATATTTGTGCTCACTCAGGTACCTTTCCTTGGTCTGATTAGAGCTTGTCCAGATCAGAAAAGGATTGTCTTAATTTATGAGATAAATTTGAGACAACACCTACCATTTTTTGTCACCTGCTAATTCTTGTCTTTGACTTTGGTTAAATGTTAATCTTTGACACTTAGACATCTGCCCATGTATCATGCACCTATAGGAGAGCAGATAGGGGATTGTCCCCTTGCGAGAAATTGGAAAGGAGGGGGCGCATGCCTAGGGAGGCATGCACCCATGGATAGGGATGCCTGGAGTCCCATATGGATGGGACTCCAGGTTGCTTCTAGGATTCTACTTAGGTGGCACCAACCTATAGACTTTGACCAATCTTAGGTGCCATCTAAGGATGAATTGAATGGACTCTTATCTGATTGAATCAGATGATGTCATCCCATCATTCAGATTTAGATCTGATTGCACGAAGCAACATGATTGGCTGGGATGATGTGGCACTGCATGGCGCAGCAGGGTCTATATAAACCCTATCTGCACCCAACTTTGATAGATTTCTTTCTTAACCCATGCCCCAAGGCTGCCCCTTTCCCTCCTCCATGCCAACTTCTGGTCCTCTCTCTTCTCTCCATGCTCAAGAAATTTTGGGCTTCAGTTTGGTGCGATCCAGGCAAGAAAAAGCTGACGAGAAAGAAAGAAGGCAGCACTGCTACAGAGACAACTGCAGATCTTCAAAAGAAGTTTTGAAGATCCTCTAAACCGGTGCTTGCATGGCTAGATCCAGAACCTCTGGTAAACAATAGGATCATCAAAGGATAATCCGATTATCCAACATCAAGGTATAAATTAATCAGATTTAATTTATTTTTATTTTTATTTATTAGATCTATAAAATTAGATCTAAAATATCTCAGACCTAATCTGGATACATGAGAGAAATTTTTGAAATATCTCTCTTGATCTAATCAAATTTGAACGAACCTGATTTAGAAAATCAGAATTTTTTCTTCACAGTCATCCTCTCCATCAAGCATACATAGGATGTGCCAGTCTTACCAAAAATATTGATCTCCAACTTAATATTCTATCAATTAGAAATACTTAAAATTAGGATTTTAAGATTTTAGATCTCACTAGTATGATCTCATCGTAATCCTAAAATCATAGTCCTAATTTATGGGGTTCATCATAATCTTAAATATATATATAATTAAGATGCAACATATGATGAAATAAATATCTTTATTAATATAAAATATCTTTACATGAGTTTGGAAGATAAAAGAATAGCCCATCAAAATACATATTTCAATATGCTTGAGGGCATATTTTTTTCATTCTCTCCATTGCACTAAAGCTAATTGCTCTTATATTTTAATCCCATACAATCAAGGTGGCGATCGAACTGCTACTGTGGTAGAGCCTTAGTGAACGGATCTGCTATATTGTTCTTTGTATCTACTCATTCAATGATAATATCTTGTCTTTCAATTATTTCATGAATGAGATGGAAGCATCTCAGAATATACTTGGATTTATGATGAGACCTTGGTTCCTTTGAATGAGCAACTGCTCTAGTATTATTACAGTAAAGTGGTATTGGATTCTCAATCTTGAGAGCAATATCTAATTCAGTGATAAACTTCTTCGTCCAGATAGCTTTTCTGGCAACTTCACTTGCAGCTATGTACTCTGCTTCGGTGGTTGAGTCAGCTATAATCGGCTGCTTGGTACTCTTCCAACTCACTGCTCTACCATTCAGAGTAAAGACATACTCTGAAATAGATTTGCTATCATCTAGGTCTGATTGAAAACTAGAGTCAGAATATCCTTCTAGTTTGAGATTAGATCCACCATATATCAAAAAAATATCCTTAATCCTTCTCAAGTACTTAAGAATATTTTTCACAGCTTTTCAATGATCCTCTCTTAGATCAGCCTAAAATCTACTAGCTATGCTTAAAGCGTAAGCAACGTCAGGCCTGGTACATAACATGGCATACATTATTAATCCTACAGCCAAACCATGGATAAGTGACCTCTTTTACTCCCATCCATAATAAACCTTTTTAGTATTAAGTCATTGTACCTTGTCTAGGACAAGCCTAGCATCCTCTTAGATCCTTCTCTATAGATCTTTATTTCAAGTATATAGGATGCTTCTCCCAAGTCTTTCATGAAAAACTTATTTGATAGCCATAACATAACCAATTGCAACAATGGGATATCATTTCCAATGAGTATATCATCTATATACAAAAGCAAGAAAATTATGGCACTCCTACTAGTCTTCTTATACACACATAGTTCATCCACATTCTTGATGAAGCCAAACTCTTTGATTGTAACATCAAAGCAGATGTTCCAACTTCTTGAAGCTTGCTTTAATCCATAAATGAATTTCTTAAGCTTACATACCTGATTTAGTCTCTCATTTGAGACAAAACCCTTTGGCTATGACATGTTGACCTCCTCCTCAAGAAAACCATTAAGAAAAACAGTCTTCACATCCATTTGCCATATTTCATAATCATAGTATGCTACTATAGCAAGCATAATCCTAATTGATTTGAGCATGGCAATAGGTGAGAATGTTTCATCATAATCTACACCTTATTTTTGCCTAAAATCCTTAGCCACTAATCTAGCTTTACAAATTTCAACTTGGTCATCCACTCCAATCTTTTTCTTATAGACCCATTTGCATCCAATAGGGTTCACACCCTCTGGTGCATCCTCTAAAGTCCATACTTTGTTGGTGTACATGGAGTCCATCTTGGATTGCATGGAAGCCAGTCATTTATCTGAGTCTCTACTTATGATAGCTTTCATATAGGTCAAAGGTTCATCATTCTTAATGACTTAGGCTTCATTATTCCCAATAACGAATCCTTACCTCATAGGTTCTTGTTGCATTCTATCAGACCTATGGATTGGAGTTATGTATTCTGGTTCTTTCTTATTTATATGTTTATTTGCTTGAGAAATATGTATTTATTTTTTTTGAATTTTACTAGGTTCAATATTTCTCCCACTGCCTCTTTCTAGGATAAACTCTTTTTTCATGAAAGTGGCATGCCTACTTACAAATATCCTTTGTTCAGTGGGATGGTAGAATAGATATTCCATACTATATTTAGGATATCATATAAATAGACATTTATCTGCTCTAGCATCTAGCTTATGTCTAAAATTTTTTTTGACATATGCTGGACAACCTCATATCTTAAGATACTTAAGATTAGGTTTCTTACCTCTCCATATCTCATATGGAGTGCTAGATACAGACTTAGAAGGTATTCTATTTAAGATATATACTATGGTCTAGGGCATGATCCCAGGAAGAAATAGGTAACTCTCTGAAGTACATCATGGATCATACCATATTCAATAAGGTATGATTCTTTCTTTCAGCTACATCATTTAACTATGGTGTATAAGAAGAAGTCCATTCAGAGAAAATTTCTTTTACTTTAAAATAGTCAAGAAACTCACTAGATAAGTATTCTCCTTCCTAATCAGATCGAAGGATTTTTGTACTCTTTCTAGTTTGTTTCTCGACCATACTTTGATATTCTTTGAATTTATCAAAAGCTTCATATTTATGTTTCATAAGATACACATATCCAAACCTAGATAAATCATCAATAAATACGATAAAATAAGAGTATCCTCCTCTGGCCTAAGTTGTCATAGGATCACATACATTTATATGTACTAGTCCTAATAACTCACTTATTCTTTCTCCATGTCCACTAAATGGAGTCTTGGTCATTTTATCCATGAGACATAATTCACAAGTTTCTAATGATTCATAATCATAAGGATTAAAGAACCTTTCTTTGTATAACTTGTTAATCCTAGTCTCACTAATATAACTAAGCTGACAATGCCAAAGTAAAGTACTATTTAAGTCTTCTCTCTTATATTTTTTATTTTCATCAACATGAAATATATTATCATCCAAATATAGAGTCAACAAACCATTGTTAAAAATACCATTGCATATAATTTCATTAGAATATTTGATAGAGCATCCATTGCTCGTTACATCAAGATTATAATCTTATAGTAATAACAAGGGTATAGATACAATATTTCTAATGATCTTAGGCATATAATAATAATTTGTTAGCTCTAAGATCTTCCTAGAAGGTAACTTAAAAAAATTTATTCCTATAGCTTTTGCTTGGATAGACTCTCCTACAGCACCGTAGAGATCGAAATCATCCTTCTTCAAACTCTTAATTTTCTACAGCCCCTACAAAGATTTGTAGATATGAAAATCATGATCGATATCTAATACCCAAGAGTTTAAAATAGAATAATTTAATGATAATATTATATGTATCTCATACATATTTTTTGGTGCATTATTTGCACCGGTCTTCATAGTTGCAAGGTAAGCCCTGCAATTCCTCTTCCAATGATCTATCTTACTGTAGTGAAAGCAGGTCATGTATCTGGAGGCCTTCTTTCCCTTCTAATTATTTATGCCATCTTTTGGGTTCAGCCTCCTCTTTGAACCTTTTTTGCTTGCCTTCTTTTTGGAGATCCCATCTATAAGAAGAAGAAGAGTCTTATCCTTCTTGATATGACTTTCTACTATTTTGAGCAAATTTAACAGCTCAGGTAAGGAAGTATTCAATTTGTTCATGTGATAGTTCATGGCAAACAAAGAAAATGATTCTGAGATTGATTACAGGATCAGATCCTGACTCAACCCTCCATCTATGATAAAACCTAATGGGCTTAATCGAGTGATTAGATCAATTATCATCAACACATGGCCTTGCTCGAATGAACCCTCTACCATCCTAGCATGGAATAACTACTTAGATATCTCATATCTAGTAGTTCTACTCTATTCTATATAAAGCTTTTTTAAGTTGAGCAATATGGACTGAGTGTCCATGCCATCATGCTGCCTTTGTAACTCATTACTCATGGAGGCAAGTATGGTGCACTTGACAGTAAGAGAATCATTTTGCCACATCTTGTATGTGGACTTTTCTTCCTCTATAGCATCTTCCTCTAATGGCTCAAGATCAGGGGCATCAATAATATAGGAGAGCTTTTCTTGACTGAGTACTATTTTTAGGTTTCTCAGCCAATCCACATAGCTAAGATCGATCAACTTATTTGAATCCAAAATTGAACGTAGCGAAAGTGAAGAAGCCATTTAATCTATATAATAAAGAACATTATATAAGCAAACAACTCATGATAACATACATAATTAAATTAGGACTTAAATTTAATTGTGTCTTCCACTATTTTATCGAATATCTTAACCCTCAAATATGATAATCGAGAAAATCTAATCATTTTTCTTAGTGGGATTGAGATCCTAATTTCTTATAGAAGATCTTGTGGTTGCATAACAAATCTTTTATAAGTTTAAAGATAGAAAACACTTTCCAATTGCCTCTCATAGAATTTTCAATATATTCTTAGCCTTTAAAATATTAATAGCCTTATGTTAGCACAACAAACTATAATTTTTTAGTTAAGTAGGATCCTTCATTTCTATATAATCATAATAAAATATAACTGCCCTTGTGGTTACATAACAAAGCAGTAAATCCAAAATATCGTAAACATCATTATGAACTAGATCAATATTACATCAGTCCCCATAATCGATCTTGTGATTAAACAATAAATCTTAATATGGTTGGTTGGTGCAGAATCTGGTTGACATCAGAATTGAGCTAGAGCTGAAGAAGATGGGATCACCACCAGTGACCTACAAAACAAAATCCTAACCAAAGTTGGGGATGGTGGCTCTAGTAGGACCCTCCAACGATCAAGTCATCTCTTCTGATCAACAGAAAAAAATGCTCAAAAAATTTAGGAGTGGAGTAATGGAAAGAGGAATGAGTGTCTAGAGAGAAAACGTATCTGGAGGATCCCTTTTATAGATAAAGCCTATAACAAACTAATGGTGACAGTCGTAACTATCTGGTAGTGGGCCATTTAGATCATGTGGAGTTTGTTATGAAAGGTGGTGTCATTGTCATGATGCGCCAGTCTGTTGGAATTCAATAGTTGAAGTTTGGAGGGAGTAGGCATTAGCAATGAAGAGCTTCGAATTACAGCAATTCTAGAGAGGTTCGGGCTTCTTTGAGGTCATCCGCATATAGGTTGGTTTGTATTGAGTTGGTAGCTAAATTCATGTGAATGATGAGATCCTTCTAGATGGATGAAAGAAGATCGACTGGAAGGAGCTTGCCTTGCGACTGAAAGAAGATCGATTGGAAGGAGGTCGGCTGAAGGAAGCTTGTCTGGCAACTAGAAGGAGATCGATTGGAAGGAGGTCGGCTGAAGGAAAAGCTTGTCTGGCGACTAGAAGGAGATCGATTGGAAGGAGGTCGGCTGAAGGAAGCTTGCCTGGCGACTAGAAGGAGATCGTCTGAAAGGTGTTCAATAGGAGGAGTTCATTTGAAAGGAGGATGACTTAAATCTTATTATTCACTTTCAGTTAAAGGATAGGGTTAGTATAGCAATATTTCTTCTTTATCATTCAAGATCATGCCACTGAACTTTGCTATGCTTTCAGAAGGTTCTGTAGCATGAACTCATCTCTGAGGAGATTGATAAATCTCAGCAGGAACGAGGTCGATAGTCAAGAACTTCGATGAGGGGTATTTTGCCCTCCATAAGACCTTTGGACAACTAGATGGAGTTTGACAGGAGTCCGACTGGAGGAGTTCGGAAGGTACATTGCTGAAGGAATCTGGAAGACTGGAGGCTGGAGGGAATTCAGCTTCTCTGAGGTTGTCTGGCCAATTAGGAGGAGTTTGACTAGCAAGAACTTGGTTGGCAGCTGTGATGGATGGATGACTTTGATACTCTTGTGACTCGTTCTTTCTTTTTGGAGCTTAGCTATTTTTAGGGTCGTCCGAATGCTAATAAAAGAGAGACAAGGCCCTTTTGCCTGCATACTCAAAACTCTTGGTGCAAGAATGCAGCGGTTTGCCACTCTTCGTAGGTTGCGGAAGTTCATGCAGGAAAAAGTTTTGTTGATTCGATATCAAACGAATATTGAACAGTCCTGACAGGTTCCAGTTGGGAAGGGGTTCAAGCAGCTTCAAGGTCGGCCAGGCTGGAATGCATTGGAACCGATCACTCAATTGCTTAGATGATCGCCATCACTATTCAAGCTCATCTGGGTGAAATCCGTAATGCCTTGTAGGATCTGGAGTCACTGATTAAAGTTTGCCATGGTTGTTGTTGCTAGACGAGGTTACCTCAAAACCTGAGATCTTGTTGGACTTCGATAGGAAAGGGTTTATTCCTAACACAAGCCCTCCTACTCCTGAGTTTGAAATTCGAAGGAAGGGAGTAAAGGAATGTGAGTGCCAAAGTTCTTTTCTTCTTTCTTTGCCAATAGGACAGCTAGTCTCGACATTTTCTGCATTGGCGTCGAAGCTTCTTCAATACGACTTGACTTGAAAAGATGAATTTTGAAACTCCCATCAAAATACAGCCAAAGGTGTGGCACAATAAAGGTTCCGCCCATTGCCGCTCTACTGCCATGATGAGAAAGATACATGTCAATCTGAGGTTGGTTAGTGAAGACCTACAATCATGACTGCCTTGGACTCTTGCAGCTATTTAAGCTCATCTTCTTTCTTTAAGATTTCAGTTCCCCCGGGTCTCCCCTCTCTTCCTTCTGGTCTTCATCTCCTTCCTACTCTAGAGTACTAGTGTCTTCCATCATCTCCTTCGATTCTCAGGTGTTCTCCTTCTTGATTTTGATCAAGCTTGCTGTCTTCCTGCTCTTCTCCATCGGTTTAGGTCAATCCTTGAACCCTTCTTTTGATTATTCCTGTCTTTTAGCCTTTTTGTCTATTTGATTTCTTTAAAACAGTCTTGAGTCTTCTTTTTCTTGATTTTTTGAAGAAATTTTTCTAATTTAGTTTGATCCACATTCCACTGAAGGATCCTGATCGACTTGTTTCAGGAGTTTGGCTCGTTTGGCATTAATGGATCCTCCCCATAAGAACCTCAAACCTATAGAAGTATCTCGACCATCCTTCATTCCTGATACCATTCCCTACAAAATTTGGCCTGAAGATCTTTCATTGATCAGGATCCAGTTCAAAATTTCTTGTGAGTATGATCTCAAACTCTCCAGACCTAGTGACCAAGCCAACTCCCCACCTTTTGGCAGGACTTGTTTGTATGTTGAAACCCTTCATGCAGGACTCCGACTATCGATACCCTCTTTTGTAGTTAACATGTTTAAGTTCTTAAACATTTTCTTTGCTGCTATGGCATCAAACTCATTTAGGTTCATCATAGGGTTTATTTCTTTGTGTATTATGGCCGACATTCAACCTACGATCTTTCTATTCCATAATTTCTTCACCTTCAAACATCATCCAACCACCAAAGATTGGTGGTATGTGTCTCCCCAATTTGGCAAGAAGGGATTGCTCAAGGGTGCCCCTTCTCTCATTCACAACTGAAAGGAGAAATTCTATTTGTAGGAACCAGATCTAGGATTTTAGGATTAGATCTTGAAATATTTTCAAGATCGGGCAGCGGAAGATTAAAATCAATCAAAATTAATGTAAAATACCCTAGATCTAAGATCTTATTATATGATTATTGCATGGTATTTGAATCAAAAATTAAAAATTAAACAAGAAAGAAAAGGATGATCATATTAACCAAGATCTATACTACATCTAATGCAACTATAAAATAATAGATCGGATCTGTTACCTGAGCAAATTAAATGTTCTAACTTTTTGATCCAGGCTTGAGGATGAAGTCATGAGCAGCACATATGTGCAACCTCTAGGAGTCATCCACACGAGCCCACGAACACGATCAAAGATCCTGATGCAGGAAATTTGAAGGAAAATCCTGAATTCCCCAGGTCAGGTTCTTTCAGATCTGATTGGATCTAGAGGATTATTTCAAAATTTTCCTCCTAGATCCTAATTGGATCTGATACTTTTTCAGATCTGATTTATAATCTATTAATTAATAAAATAAAACTAAATTAATTCTAAATTAATTTTACCTTGATCCTGGGTAATCTGATTATCCGTTGATGATCCTGCGGAAGCTCTGAGGTTCTGGATCTAGCCACACAAGCATCTGGCCTCTACCGGTATCCACTCAGACTGGATCTAAAGATCTTCTCCTTTTTCTTTTCTCCAAAAATTAGATCTTGATCTGATTTGGAGGATCTTCAAAACTTCTTCTGAAGGTCACCCGTCGTCTCTGCAGCAGTGCTGCCTTCTTCCTTTTTCGTTAGCCTTTTCTTGCCTGACTCGCACTAATCTGAAGGACCCAACTTTCTTGGAAGTGGAGAGGAGAGAGAGGGTCAGATGTTGGCATGGAGAAGGGAGAGGGGCAGCCTTGGGGCGTGGCTAGGAGAGAAGTTCTTTTTTTAAAAGTTGGTGCAGATAGGGTCTATTTATAGACTCTGCTGCGCCATGTAGTGCTGCATCACCCTGGCCAATCACGTTGCTTCATTCAATCAGATCGAAATCTGATTAATGGGATGAGAGACCCATGGATTCATCCTAAGGTGGTGCCTAAGACTGATCAAAGTTTATAGATGAGGGTCACCTTGTTTGAATCCAACAAGCAACCTAGTCCCATCCATATGGGACTCCAGCGTCCCTATCCACGGGCACATGCCATCCTAGGCATGCACCCCCTTTCTTTCCAATTTCTAGAGAGGGGGGATAAGCCCCTATCTATTCTCCAATAAGTGCATGACATATGGGCAGATGTCCAAGGGTCAAAAGTCAACGTTTGACCAAGTCAAAGTACAAGAATTAGCAGGTGATGAAAAATGGTAGGTATTGTCTCAAATTTATCTCATAAATTAAGACAACCCTTTTTTGACTTGGACAAGCTCCAGTCAGACCAGGTATAGGTATCTGAGTGAGCACAAACTCATTTGGCTTAGTTGAGACAACTTTTAATGATAAGAAAAGGAGAACGTTAGGCTCAATCATGTGCTAGCACGATTTTCTTGAACCTAATTGAATCTTATTCAAATCAACCGAACTGGGTTAGTCCAATTGATGAAATCTAGATCCAAGCCCTTATTTGTGTGACCCAGTTAGGTTCAGTTCTATATGGTAATAGGACATGTCATGATCTCTATCATCGACATCATCGAAACTCCTTTCGATGGATCAGAACTCTTCTGATTCAGACAACTAGAATGATCGATCATCTAAATCATTCTAATTGCTCCCAAAATCCACTAATGACACCTAGCAGTATATGGTGGCAACCCATCAAAACTAAAAATGAACCTCTCAATGCAGCTACTTGTGTGATTAAGTTCTTCTATCTTGAGCTCCGATGAGATTAGGGTTAAGGTGAACTCGTCAAACCCTAATTTCTATCATATGATTTAATCATTCGATTCAAGTCCAATGTGAAAACCTTAAATAGAAACTCTTTCTATTATTTCACTTCTACCATGGCCATGGGCTTATGGACTTGATTCTCATGATCATCATAGGGCTGCTCCTCATCCACCGAGGTAGATAGATTTCCATCTTGATGCAATCCAATTCCTACAATGAACATGCTATAGCCAACATACACCTCAGGGTTCCGATATGGCTAGGAGACCGAGTCAATGGTGTAGTCAAACTATAACACCCTCAAGGTGAACTATTGATGCACCTCAGGTCAAAGAACCAGACACACCACTGCAGCATCGAGTCAGTCATTGACGAGAAGGTAGACTTTCCCTAATGACTACTCGAGGTGGTCACGCTCAGTGCCCTCGTTCTCTAACGAGTACCTGTACTCTCGCTCTGATGTCTCCACACCGTAGACTCAAGACTCATCTACTAAAGAGAAGCGATTATACACCAACCTTCCGGATCAATCACCATCCTCATGATGATCCTATGGTCGGGAGCATTTTATGAGTTAATAATGATTATTCATGTCTTAAATTTTCAACTCTTGAAAATATGAATTATCATTACCATTAACTCAAAGGATGTATCACAGACACTAAATACACATATGTGATAGAAAATAACCCATTTTATTAATTATAGTCAAAATTATAATTTTGCCCTTAGAAGTGTATTACAAGTGTCAGCCAATTCTGGCTTCTAGGGCACATATATCTAACAATCTCCCACTTGTCCTAAAGCCAATTGGCTACAAGTCTAAGTCCCATCTTCTCAAGGTGGGCTTCGATCTTCTCTGCTGGCCCAATGGCTTTGTAAGTGGGTCTGCCGCACATTATCTACGGAGTTGACTCTCTTGACCTCGACGTAACCTTCTCGAGGTAATCGTGGATGAGGTGGTATCGCCGCTCAATGTGCTTGGATTTTTGGTGAGACCTCGGCTCCTTAGCAAGGGCTATGGCGCCATTGTTGTCGCAGTATAGAGGAATGGCATCTGATGGCATTACTCCGAATTTCTGCAGCAAACTTCTTATAGTACCAGAATGCTTCCTTTGCAGCCTCTGATGCAGCGATATATTCTGCTTCCATGGTGGAATCTGCTATCACTGTTTGCTTGGAACTCTTTCCAGCTGACAGCTCCACCATTGCACACAAACAGACTCCAGATGTCGACTTTCGATCATCTATATCAGACATGAAAATCCGAGTCTGTGTATCCCTGGACTTGGAGTTCTCCATTACCAAAGACCAACATCATATCCTTAGTTCTTCTCAAGTACTTAAGGATACATTTCACAGAAGTCCAGTGTTCTTCACCTGGATTTGACTGATATCTGCTTGTGACACTCACAGCATGGGCTATATCAGGTCGTGTACATAGCATGGCATACATGAGGCTCCCTATTGCAGAAGCATAAGGGATCTTGCTCATCGTTCTATTTCCTCAGGTGTGCTAGGGCACATCTTCTTGGAAAGATGAATACCATGTCTGAAGGGTATTAATCCCCTCTTAGAGTTTTCCATACTAAACCTCTTTAGTACTTTCCTCTATGTACATCTTCTGTGAAAGTCCTAGCATCCTATTCGGTCTATCCCTATAGACCTTAATTCCTAGAATAAAGGATGCTTCACCTAGGTCTTTCATGGAGAATTCCTTGGACAACCACATTTTGACTGATGGTCAACATGGGAATATCATTCCCAATAAGGAGGATGTCATCCACGTACAATACGAGGAAGACAACAGCGCTCCCACTGACCTTTTTGAAGAACACATGGTTCCTCTTCATTTTTGATGAAACCAAACTTTTTGATCACATCATTGAAATGAGTGTTCCAGCTCCGAGATGCTTGCTTAAGTCCATATATGGACCTTTGCAGCTTGCAAACCTTGTGATCAGTATCACTGGATGTGAAACCTAGCGGCTGTTCCATATAGATATCTTCCTCAAGATATCCATTTAAGAATGCCGTTTTCACGTCCATTTGCCATATTTCATAATCGAAATAGGCTGCAACAGGCAAGCAATGTGCGGATGGATTTTAGCATAGCTACTGGGGAAAAGGTATCCTGATAGTCAATGCCTTCGCGTTGACTATAACCTTTTGCCACTAGTCTAGCCTTGAATGTCTCCACATTCCCATCTGCACCAATCTTTCTCTTGAAGATCCATTTACACCCAATAGGTACTATACCTTCTGGTGGATCTACCAAGGTCCAGACTTGGTTTGAGTGCATCGAGTCAATTTCTGACTTCATTGCCTCTAAGCCATTTCTCGGAGTCGATATCTGATATCGCCTCGTTGTAGGTTTTGGGATCATCACCATGAGCACCATTACCTATGAGGAACATTTCCTCTACATCCTCTGAAATAATACCTAAGTATCTTTCAGGGGGACGGAAAACTCTTTCCGATCTACGAGGTGGAGGAGGTAGTGTTCTTATTGGCTCAACCTGATTTGGTTCCAATTGGTCCTTAGCTCGTTGTACTTGTGAGACTTTCTCATCAAGCTTAATCTGCTTTCCAATGCCGCTATCTTGAATAAACTATTTTTCAAGAAAGATGGCATGTCGACTCACAATCACATTGTGGTCTTCTGGAATGTAGAAATAGTATCCTAATGACTCTTTAGGATATCCTATGAATCGAGCTCTAAAGGACCTAAACTCTAACTTGTCCGCTTGTTGTCTTTTGACATGAGCCGGACAACCCCAAATTCTGAGATGACTCAGACTTGGTTTCTTACCATGCCATATCTCATACGGTGTGGTAGGAACGGTTTTAGAGGGAACCCTATTCAGTAGATAAATTGAAGTTAACAATGAATGTCCCCAAAGAAAATCAGGGAGGTCTGTGAAGCTCATCATGGATCGAACCATATCCAATAGAGTCCGATTTCTCCATGTTCTGAAACCCCGTTGAGTTGAGGTGTTCCTGGTGGAGTCCATTGAGAGACTATGCCATTTTTCCTTGAGATAGTCTAGGAATTCCCGGCTAAGGTATTCACCTCCTCGATCTGATCGAAGAACCTTAATGGGTTTTTCCAGTTTGTTTTTCTACTTCATGTCTGAATTCTTTGAACTTTTCAAAAGCTTCAGACTTGTGTCTCATAAGATACACATACCCATACCTAGACAGATCATCGGTAAAGGTAATGAAGTAGACAAAATTGCCTCTAGCCGGCACATCAAATGGGCCGCACACATCAGTATGTACTAGGGCAAGGAGATCTGTGGCCCTCTTCCCCATGTCCAACAAAAGGGAGTTTAGTCATTTTGCCTTGAAGACAAGATTCACAAGTTGGATATGACTCAAAGTCAATGGACTCAATAGCCCATTTTTCTCCAATTTGTTGAATCCTATCTTCTGCTATATGACCTAATCTCAGGTGCCATAGATATCTATCATTTGGACTATCCCTAGGTCGTTTGGCATTCACGTTTTGCTCGATAGTTAGAAATAGGTACATCAATATGTAGCTAATAAAGACCATTAATAAGAAAACCATTTGCAATTTTATTTCTTTCATAAAGAATGTTACAATGGTCCTTAAAGAAGGTAATCACATAGCCTTCTTGTGCTAAGCATGAAACAGAAATCAAATTCCTGCTAGCTGCAGGCACATAATAACAGTCTTTCAAAACTAAGTCTAAACCAGATGGTAATCGAAGAGGGTATGTTCCCACGGCTACTGCAGCAACTCTTGCTCCATTACCGATGTACAGGATCATGTCTCCATCCCTCAACCTCCTGCTATCCTCAAGACCCTGCATAAAAGTGCATAAGATGAGCACTAGAACCAGAGTCAAGCACCCAACTGGATGCAGAAGAAATCCGTAAGGTTAGACTCAATAACGAGCATACCTCCAGAAGGACCTTCCTTCTTGTTCTTTAGGGTGGCCAGGTAAGTAGGGCAGTTCCGCTTCCAATGGCCATCGCTGTTGCAATGGAAACACTTTCCTTTGTCAGCGGCTTTCTTCTTCAGCTCTGTCCTTTTTCTTCTTTCCTCCTTCCATCCTTCTTGCTTTTTCATAGACTTCTTTTTCTTTCCATAAGACTTTCTTTTGGAAGAAGTCCGTTCCATAGCAAGAACTGAGCCTTTAGAACCTTTCATAGAAAAGCTCAACGGTAACCAGCATATTCATTAAGTTCGGCCAAGGAATTTTGAAGTTTATGCATGTGGTAATTCATGATGAATTGCCCATATGCATCAGTCAAGGATTGTAGAATTAATATCATTCTGCAAATCCAAGTCCAACTTCACTCTGAGCTTCTCAAGCTCTTCCAAGTCCTTGATCATCATCAGACAATGATCTTGGACTAACTGCCCATCATGCATCTTAGCCTTGAACAGTCATTTAGTGACTTGATACTTGGCTGCGTGACTCTATTCACCAAACATCTCCTGTAGGTGAGCCAACATTTGGTGAGTAGTCCTGATTTCTTCATGTTAGTGTTGAAGCTCATCAGACATCGAGTCCAACATGTAGTATCTGGCCTTATTATCTTCGTCAGTCCACTTATCCAGAGATACTCTCTGTTCAGCAGATGGATGAGCTGGTAAGGTGGGAGGGCCCTGGTCCAATATATGAGTTAACTTCTCATAATCCAAAATAATTTTGAAGTTCTAGAGCCAATCCTTATAATTTGGTCCAGTCAGTCTATGGGTGTCCAAAATTCGTGCTAGTGGGTTGGATGCAGACATCTTCCTGTAGAGAGTCAAAGTTTCTAATTAGATATTTATAATTAAGACTTAACCAATTTATTTAGGGATTTTATTTTAAAATAAATTAACTCTCACTATTTTTTCGAATCTTCATACTTCCTCTATGAAGATGTGAAAATCTCTACGATTACTGATTTCTAGTGGGTGGTGCGGTCCCACCAACTGACTCATCACCTCACCTAACAGTTATTGGTGATGGGTTAGCCAATGAGTGAACAACTCTTGTTCAATGATTCTCTAATCATGGTGCACCCAAACTTGATCTCTAATTCTTGAATCTCACCATGTCCGAAATATTGAACCACTCCTTAATTAAGTCAGACCCACCATTTGCATAGATTAGATTTCTAATTGGGTCTCTCACCGTATCCAGAATATTGAGCCCAATTCATCCTCCAGCCTGTAGCATCCAATGCCTAATAGACATGGTTGCATCTCTCCGATGCAACTAAGCCACTATAACCAACTGAGAACAATCAACACCAAGAAGGGCCCGCACATCTACAATGGTGGAAGATCATGACTTAATCTTTTCTTAGGGAGATTTGATTTCAGGTCTCATTAAACTAGACTTGACATAGTCATAACAATTATGACTAACCTAGTGGCATGGGTTAGCTCAGGATTATTGACCACCTCAGATCAGAACTGAGTCAACAGATATGGCCAGGTAAGTGAGATCAGGTGGAAGGGAATATGCCATTAACTCGATAAGAATGCATTCGAGTTGAGTAGCTCCTAATTAAAAATCAGTCAGTCGTATCTGCCAGACTTATCTTAGACACCAAATTATTGAGACAGAATCAATCAGATTAGCCTACAATCTAGACTCTAACCTCTGAGCCTAATTAGGTCTTAGCTTGATCGATCACTCATGTGACTTGATCTTGACCCAGACTTAATCCTATTAGGCTGGTCAATTTAAGCATTATTGATCCCATCTAACCGACTCTTGATTCGGTTTGATCAACCGCTAGACCTAATTGAGCTACCCAAGTCTGAACCTAGATTTATGAATATATTTTAGATTTAAAATTCTCAATTTTAGACCTAATTGATATTTCATAGACTTAATTCTTAATTAAGTTAGGGTTTATAAACAAAATCTATAAATAAGATCCTAGGATTTCAGGATTTAGGGTTTTGCAGAAAGTAAGTTTTCAATTTCTAATTAAGGATGAATGTGTAGCACCCCTACACATCATAAGAACACCCCAATGAATGGGAGGAGAGGGTCTTTAAGCCCTACTTTGTTCTTATGATCGGACGGCCAAGGGGAACGCCTTAATCGGAAATACAACTAATCTACGAAAATAAATTAGATCTAAGCATATATCTTATATAAAAGATCTAATTAAAACATATTTTGTGTATATCATATATATCACGCATGCATATTTTTTAGATCTAAATTATCTCCTAATAATCTAAAAAATTAAATTTAAATTTGATCTAGACCTATTTGCAGAACTATTCTACAACTAGTCTAAACATGCAACTATCATATCTCATATGAACAAATTAATTTTATTTTATTTTCTATTTTTAGATCTGATTATAATATTTATAATATCAAAAAATAAAAAATAAATGGATCTAAAAATTATATTTATTTAAATAAAAAATATGATTATACTAGACTACACATAGAATAATTCTATTCCTAGTCTAGTTATATATCCCATACATATTAGATCTAGATCAATTAATTTTAATTTTTTAGTTTTTAATTTTAGATCTAATCATATCTCATGTGATATCTAAAATCACTAATTAATTAGATTAAATTAGATCTAAATAAATTTAATAAGAGCCTGGCTTTGATACCAGTTGAAGGGAAATCCTGAATTTTTTGGATCAGGTTCTTTTGGATCTGATTGGATTGAGAGGCATGTTTCAAAATTTTTTTCATAGATTCTAATCAGATCTGATACCTTTTTAGATCTGATTTATAATCTGATAATTAAGAAAATAAAACTAAATTAATTTTAAATTAATTTTACCTTGATTCTGGGTAATCTGATTACCCATTGATGATCCTGCGGAAGCTCTGAGGTTCTGGATCTAGCCATGCAAGCATCTGGCCTCTACTGGTATCCACTCGGACTGGATTTAGAGATCTTTTCCTTCTTTCTCTTTTCTCCAAAAATTAGATCTGAATCTAATTTGGAGGATCTTCAAAAATTCTTCTGAAGGTCACCCATCGTCTCTGCAGCAGTGCTGCCTTCTTCCTTTTTCGTCAGCCTTTTCTTGCCTGACTTGCACTAATCTGAAGGACCCAACTTTCTTGGGTGTGGGGTGGAGAGAGAAGGCCAGATGTTGGCATTGAGAAGGGAGAGGGGCAGCCTTGGGGCATGGCTAGGAGAGAAGTTCTTTTTTTAAAAGTGGGTGCAGATAGGGTCTATTTATAGACTCTGCTGCGCCATGTAGTGTTGCATCACCCCGACCAATCACATTGCTTTGTTCAATCAGATCTAAATCTGATTGGTAGGATGAGAGACCCATGGATTCATCCTAAGGTGGCACCTAAGACTGCTCAAAGTCTATAGGTGAGGGTCACCTAGTTTGAATCCAACAAGAAACTTGGAGTCACATCCGTATGAGACTCCAGCGTCCCTATCCATGGACGCACGTCATCCTAGGCATGCACCCCCTTTCTTTCTAATTTCTAAAGAGGGGACAAGCCCCTATCTACTCTCCAATAAGTACGTGACACATGGGCAGATGTCCAAGGGTCAAAGGTCAACATTTGATCAAGTCAAAGTACAAGACATAGCAGGTGATGAAAAATGGCAGGTGTTGTCTCATATTTATCTCATAAATTAAGGCAACCCTTTTTTAACTTGGACAAGCTCTAGTCAGACTAGGTAAAGGTACCTGGGTGAGCACAAACTCATTTGGCTCAGTCGAGACAACTTTTAATGATAAGAAAAGGAGAACGTTAGGCTCAATCGTGAGCTAGCACGATTTCCTTGAACCTAATTGAATCTTATTCAAATCAACTGAACTGGGTTAGTCTAATTGATGATATCTAGATCCAAACCCTTGTTTGTATGATTCAGTTAGGTTCAATTCTGTATGGTAATGGGATATGTCATGATCTCCATAATCGACATCATCGAAACTCCTTTTGATGAATCAGAACTCTTCTAATTCAGACAACTAGAATGATCGATCATCAAAATCATTCTAGTTGCTCCCAAAATCCACCAGTGACACCTAGCAGTATATGGTGGCAACCCATCAAAATTGAAAATAAACCTCTCGGTGTAGCTACTTGTGTGATTAAGTTCTTCTATCTTGAGCCTCGATGAGATTAGGGTTAAGATGAACTCGTCAAACCCTAATTCCTATCATATGATTTAATCATTCGATTCAAGTCCAATGTAAAAATCTTAATAGAAACTCTTTCTATTATTTCATATTCTGCCATGGCCATGGGCTTATGGACTTGATTCTCATGATTATCATAGGGCCGCTCCTCATCCACTGAGGTAGATAGATTTCATCTTGGTGCAATCCAATTCCTACAATGAATATGCTATAGCCAACATACACCTCAGGATTCCAAATGGCTAGGAGACCGAGTCCTGGTGTAATCAAACTATAACACTCTCAAGGTGAACTACCGATGCATCTCAGGTCAAAGAACCAAATACACCACTGCAGCATCGAGTCGGTCATCGACGAGAAGGTAGACTTCCTTATTACTACTCGTGGTGGTCACGCTCAGTGCCCTTGTTCTTTAACGAGTACCTGTACTCTCGCTCCGGTATCTCTACATCATAGACTCAAGACTCATCTACTATAAAAAAGTAGTTGTACACCAACCTTTTGGATCAATCACCATCCTCATGATGATCCTACGATCAGGAGCATTTTATGAGTTAATAATAAAAATTCTTATCTTAAATTTTTAACTCTTGAAAATAAGAATTATCATTATCATTAACTCAAGGAATGTATCACAGACACTAAATGCACAT
Organism: Cocos nucifera; assembly: GCA_006176705.1. Taxonomy (NCBI): domain Eukaryota; kingdom Viridiplantae; phylum Streptophyta; class Magnoliopsida; order Arecales; family Arecaceae; genus Cocos; species Cocos nucifera. The sequence continues at coordinate 203,894 of QRFJ01001589.1, forward strand.
ATGTGATAGGAAATAACCCATTTTATTATTTATAGTCAAAATTATAATTTTTTTCTTAGAAGTGTATTACAAGTGCCAGCCAATTCTGGCTTCTAGGGATACATATCTAACAAAATCAGCACAGTATGCTAGCACTGTGCTGATCTCTCTTTGACGGTCGATCCGATGCTTCCTTCTTTGAAATTTGGATACTCCAAAATATCAAAAAAAAAGGAAGAAGATTTTTGATGTTGAGGCATCTCTCACAAGCTCACGAAAAAGGGAGGAAGAGATTTGGAACAAAAACCCTAGAAGAAGATCCTCTTCTTCTTTTTTGTTCTTTTTCTAGACACCCTAATTTATGTTTTTAATATCTCTATGAGCCAGATGAATTTTTCTCTAATTTTTCGACACCAAAGATACTCTCAAATATATATAATCCACAAAAATTTTAGTAAATTTTTTTTTAAAATAAAGAGATATGCAGAGTCCAAGATTGCTTAAAAACCTAGACAAGAAAGTCACAAAATAGCAGGTTGTTGGGGCGCCCAATAGTTAGGCACCCCCACCATACTTTTCTACTATGGACTAGCAAGGGAGGGTGCAACAAATGCCAAAGAATGCTGTGAGAGACGAAGAAAATAGGGAGGTGGCGACATGAAAGGAAGAAAGTCTTTTGGTTGACTAGGATTCTATCTCATAGAATCCTAAAGCAAAACCAACCTCTCCTTTTGACTTGGTCATCAAACAAATTTCCATATGAGAGAAAGAAAAAGAGAAGGGATGCATGAGATTGCTTGGGGCATGGAGATTTTTCATGTAAAAACACAAAGAGAAAGGGGTGGGGTCTGAGGATTAGGTGTTGCAAGGAATAGGAAGTCCTAGTCACACTAGGACTCCTATTTTGACCTGGTCAAACAAGATCTTTTAACCAAATAAAAAAAAGAGTAATCCAACCCAATTAAATAAGGTCCTAACCTATTTAAAAACTTATTTAAATTAAATTAAATTAGATTTAATTTTAATTTATTTTTTAATCAAATTAAAAAATTGGGTTGATCCAAGTCCTAGTAAGACTAGGACTAGTTCTTTCTTGCACTTGGCTTATCCAATAAACCAATTGAATTTGATCCAATCAAGCTCAAACCAAATCTAATTAAACCATATTTAATTAGACTAAATCTTAGCCTACTGGCTTAATCATATTAAGCCAATTAGCAATCGAATTGCAAATCGATCATCCTGCAATACTTGCACTAGGTCAAACATCAACCGTATTGATCTTTTAACCCTAAAATGATTCTCAACGCTGATCAACCATCCAATTGAAATATGAACTCTAATGTGTGTGACCTCATAGGTTCGATCCTAAGCTGGTAGCATAGAAATAAATTTTTGTACCAATCAATGTAACCATTTAGCAATGATACCCGACGGTCGGATAGGTCGAAGGTGTAGAACACCATCTTTAGAACTCATGCGGATATAGTTTTTATATAATTCATCTCCTTGACCAAAATTCTTGTAGGATACATCAGAGTTCAACTATTAACTCTAATCAGGTTGTCTACATTGTATTTCAAAATATCAAATCCATCTGATGGATTATCCTGGCCAAGGTTTTGCTATATTAAAATACAGTGATACATTCTTCTCCAACTTTTGGAGTGGTCAATTCCATCTTGATCATACTCCGACTTTCCAAGTACTTGACTGTGCCCAGAAGCCTTCCATTGCTTAATTAGAAATTTAGTTAGTCCGGTACCAAAGCATAGTGAGTTGCTTGCAAGTCACGGAGGTGATCTCAGGTCTAAGGGATACTTATACCTATATCCCATTAGAGACATTCTCAACAGTAGAATGCTCTGAAGTTGGTCACGTTCAATGATGATGTACCCAACATCTCATCTGTATGCCATATCAGTGTCTCCATACTCTTTGGTTAAGAGGATAACCAACCTATATGGTATATAGTGACCTATGCTCGATAGATGCTATCATCTTTATTAACAGCCTATTGTTTGGTCGTGAACAAATTTAAGAACTAATTAATAAATCCTCTCTTTATCAAAACTAAATAGTCCTAAGAACTTCATCACAACAATGGAGTTCATTAGAAGATATAAACTTATGATGAAAAAGATGTCAAATTTTTTTTTATTAATTAATAAATTAATTATAATATCTCAACTGTCAACAGACTGACGATTGGCTTTAGAACGCAATTCTCAACAACTCCCACTTATCCTAAAGCCATTCGGCATAGTATCTAATACTCATCTTCGACTTATGGTTGTCAAACTCCTTGATTGCCAGGACTTTAGTGAAGGGGTCGGCTAGGTTCTTCTTTCCATCGATCTTCTGAAGGTCAAGTCACCTCGATCCATGATCTCCTAGATCAGGTGAAAGCGGTGTAGAATGTGCTTCATCCGCTGGTGTGCCTTCGGTTCTTTCGTCTAAGCAATGGCACCAGTGCTATAACAGTAGAGCAGGATCGGACCATCAAGGGAGGGTGCTACTCCGAGCTCAGTGATAAGCTTCCTCAGCCACAGTTTTTTTTGCAGCATTTGATGCTGCCACATACTCTACTTTGCAAAAAGAGTCTACCATAGTATGCTACTTAGAATTCTTTCAGTAGATAGCTCCACCATTCAGAGTAAAGATATATCCCAACATGCTTCTACTGTCATCATGGTCAGATTAAAAGCTGAAGTCTATAAATCTCACAAGTTTCAGATCTGACTTGCTATAAACCAACCATTGGTCCTTAGAATTTCTCAAATACTTAAGTATGGCTTTAACCACTTTTCAGTGATTTTCTTTAGGATCGGATTGGTATCTACTCACTACTCCTAGTGAGTATGTTACATCTAGTCTTATACATGTTATGACGTATATGATAGATCCCACTATCGAAGCGTATAGGACTATACTCATATGCTCTCCCTCTTCAAGAGTTGTCAGACAATCCTTCGTAGAGAGAAAAATTTTATGGCCTACCAGGAGATAGCCCTTTTTGGAATTCTCCATGTTGAACCTCTTCAGCATAGTAGCTATGTACGTGGACTAGAATAATCCAAGCATTCTCTTAGATTTATCTTTATTGATCTTCATCTCTAGGATGTAGGATGCTTCTCCCAAGTCCTTCATAGAGAACTATGATGACAACCAGACTTTTATTCCCTAGAGTGCGGGGATATCATTCTCAATTAAGAGAATATCATCCACGTACAAGACAAGAAATACTATTGCTAGACCATTTATCCATTTGTAAATGTAGAGCTCTTCTTTGTTCTTAAGAAAGCCATACATTTTGATCATCTTATCAAAATGCATGTTCTAACTCCGAGATGCCTGCTTCAATCTATAAATGGATCTCTGAAGTCTGCACACCGTAGACTCATCTATGGTTGTGAACCTCTCAGATTATATCATATACACCTCTTCAGTCAGTTTTTCATTTAGGAAAGTTATTTTCACATCCATCTGCCAGATCTCATAGTCCAGATGGATAGCTATCACAAGCATTATCCAAATGGATTTGAGCATTGCCATAGGGGAGAACATCTCGTTGTAGTCAATAACATGATGTTGATGATAACCCATGGCAACCAGATGGACTTGATAAGTCTCCACATTTTCATCTGTGCTCCTTTTTCTTTTGAAGACCCATTTACACCCAATGGGTTTAACCACTTCGGGTGGGTCAACCAATGTCCACACATCGTTGACCTTCATGAACTCCATTTTGGATTTCATGGCCTTAAGCCATCTCTCAAAATTAGATCTCTGCATAATATCCATGTAGGTGATCGGATTCTCATCATTCTCACTGAGTTTGATGGGATCACCATCCTGGACCAAAAAATCATAGTATCTGTCCGACTGATATGGTACTCTATCAGATTTCCTTAATGGTGCAGGTACACTGGGCTCTAGATTTGATCTAATCAAATCTGATTTTGGTTCAGCTACAGATGTCGATTTTTCTACCTATTAAACTTCCTCAAGTTTAACCTTAGAGGCAATAGTTCCTTCACGAAAAATTTTTTTTCCAAAAAGGTTGTCCTAAGGCTGACGAACACCTTTTGTTCATTAGCATGGTAGAAATAGTATCCTTTACTTTCTTTGGGATAGCCTATAAATACACACTTATCAGACCGGGATCCAAGCTTATCTGTATGCAAACGTTTGACATAGGCTGGACAACCCTAAACCTATAGGTATGAGAGTGTAGGCCAATGCCCAGTCCATATCTCATATGAAATCTTTGTAATAGATTTACTTGGTACATTATTCAATATATAACATACAGTCTTAATAGCATAACCCCAAAATGAAATAGGCAGACTAGCAAAATTCTATCATGGATCGAACCATATCCAACAAGATTCGATTTTCCTTTTCAATACACCATTATGATATGGTGTTCCAAGAGGAGTCCACTATGAGAGAATCTAATTCTCTCCTAGATATGTCAAAAACTCATTAGATAGATATTTACTTCCTCGATCCGATCGAAGAGTTTTAATATTCTTTGCAATTTGTTTTTCTACTTCACTTCAGAATCTTTTGAATATTTCAAATGAATCCGACTTATGTTTCATCAGATAAACATATCCATACTTGGATAGATCATCTGTGAAAGTTTTGAAGTAAAAATATCAACCTCTAGCACTTGTGCTCATTGGTCCACATACATCAGTGTGTACTAGACCTAGGAGCTCAGTAGCTCTTTCACCCTTTTCAGTAAAAGGTGACTTGGTCATTTTTTCAAGAAGACAGGACTCACAAGTTGAAAGTGATTCACAATAACTGACTTCGGGGATTCCCTCTTAGGTCAACCTATTTATCCTGTTCTTGTTAATGTGACCTAGCCTACAGTGCCATAGGTAGATATCAGAGATATTATCTAATTTAGAATGTTTTCTAGAAGTGTACGTTATACTCACAGACTGTGATAAAATATAAATATAATTTTTTTATTATCCTTGCATTATTGTAACATCATTCATAATGATATCGTAATAATCTCTCTTTATAGAAAAATGATAACCATTCTTGGCTAAAAGGCTAACAGAGATTATATTCATCAAAAAGGATGGACAATAATGACATTCATTTAAGAAATGATATCAGTATTGAGAATAAGTTGAACTATTCCCATAACTAGAACTGGAACAGACCTTCCATCTCCAACATTTAGAAATCGCTCATTATTCTCAAATCTTCTACTGATTTGAAGTCCTTGCAATATATTGTAAATATGGACTGGACTTTCAGTATCCAATACCTAAGTAGAAGTATCACAAATAGAAAAATTATAAGGTATTATCATATAACATCCTTGATCAGCAATTACTTGCTCATCTCTCTTATTCAGCCTGTTGGGGTCATGGGAATCATGATACTGAGGATAGTTCCTCTTCCAATACCCCTACTTCTTACAATGGAATCACTTTGCTTGATCTAAGTTATTCTTGGACCTTATGTTTAAATTGGGCATAGAGACCCTAGAACGAACCACTTCGTATTGCTGAACAATATTCAACTTTCGATACTTATTATCAAAGTTGGATCCCATAAGTTAATCACTGTCTAACAGTGAATGAAACAACTTTGGTTAGCATTTAACTGCATGAAAGAGAACCAAAAGCCTAATTAGTAATTAATTCATTAAACCTAAAGATTTGGACTTTAATCAAAAGATTTCTCCCACTATTTTATTCTAATCGGTAGCCTCTACCTCTAATTTGAGGAATTATCGTAATTTCTTAGTGGATACTAGAATCCATATAGACTATACATGAGCCCAACTTTGGTTGGCCCACCCATGTACATTTAAGGGTAGGTTCATAACCAATTATTTCTTCAAACAACTTCTAGTAATTAAATCTTTTCCTAGCCCCTGATCAATTGGCTTCTGCTTTCTCAGAAAAGGGTCCAGTTAGGTCCAACCATTAACATGACCATACTTGGCCCATCTAACCAATGATGATCAGATCCAACTTTGGTTGGCCCACCTGACCATCATTCAGAAAGATATATCCAAGAGATCATATAATGAATGATAATTCCATCAACTGATAAGCACCAGGCCTTTATGCCTCCAATGATTATCTAACTGATGGACCCATTATCATCCACTTTAATGGAAGGCTATGATTCAGTTATCATATAACTATTTCATTTTAGGGACCTAATAATTTTAGAGGATTTATTTATAGAAGTGAGTAGGTTAGATTAACCTACTTGTCATGATTCTTCCACTAGCTTCACTAAGTTAGCTTAAGGGAGACCACTAATAGGATGGTCTAGGAGCACCTAAATCAGTCACACTAATTTACCTAGCTGACATGGGTTAACTCAAATTATCAAGTGATTTGATCAAAACTCAATCTCACCAAGAAGGCTAGGTAAGTGAGATCGATGGAAGGGTCTGCTAAAGCCTACCTTAGACACCATCGAAAATGGCTAGGTAAGCGGGCTACTAATTAAAAACCACCAATCATATGTGCCAAACTTACCTTAGACATCAACTGGTTTAATTAATCTTGATTAGATCAACCTAATAGTTCGAGCTAGACCTCTTAACCAAGAATCAAGTCCATTTGATTCTTGTTAAAGATATGGACTTAACCAACTACAACTACTGTAATTGATCTAAAGAATCCTTGATCTAATCTAAGACAACAATTAATTAGATTTAGTCAATTCTCTAATTAAGTTCATTCTTTAATCTAACCTTAGGTCTAACCCAATTAATGGACCTAATTCTCACTAACCCATTAACCTAATGTGTTATGATTCGTGTCATAGGATCTTCAATTTTCAATCCTAGAACCTAATCAAACAACTTCTTAATTCTTAATTAAGTTTTGGACTGAGGGTTGGGGTTTGGCATTTTGAAAATAATTTTCATGTTTGTAAAATATTTTTATAACATGATTCTATCAACCAAGTTGCATGTTTAATTTATAATCAATATGCAAGTAAAATAAACATAAAACTACTTTAAATCTAATCTAAATTAGTTCATGTAATTAAAACAATTTCAATAATAATCAATCATAAATCTTCCTAGATCAAATCTAACATATTTATGATGATTGAAATTAGATTAAAATATTTTTAATCAGATCATAAAATCTCTTAGATCTAATCTAAAATTTTATGATCAATATTTTAGATCAACACATATTAGAATAGTCTATCCACTATAAGGGGTAAATCTTACAACAGGATAATCTTATGGCAGTCCATGCAATCTAAAATATTTTACTTTTAGATCTAAAGTTATTTTAAATCTATTAAATTATAAATAAAATTAAATTAAATCTAATAAATTTATGATTAGAGTTAGATCATCACAAACTAGGACAACCTTTTTACTGTAAGGGATAAACCTTACCATAGGACAACCTTATGGCAGTTCATGACATCTAAATTTTTTAATTTTAAATTTAATAATTAGATTATAAATTAGATCTAATCTAAGAAATAATCTAAATATTCATAAAAATTATGTAATAAAAACCTGACTCTGATACCAATTGTAGGAACCAGATCTAGGGCTTTAGGATTATATCTTGAAACATTTTTAAGATCAGGCAATAGAAGATTAAAATTAATCAAAATTAATCTAAAATATCCTAGATATAAGATCTTATTATATGATTATTACATGGTATTTAAATTAAAAATTAAAAATTAAATAAGAATAAAAAGGTGGATCATATCAACCTAGATCGATACTACATCTAATGCAGCTATAAAATAACAGATCGAATATATTACCCGAGCAAGTTAGATATTCTAACTTGATAATCTAGGCTTGAGGATGAAGTCATGAGCCACACATGCATCCGACCTCTAGGAGTCATCCACATGAGCCCACAAACATGATCAAAGATCCTGATGCAGAAAATCAGCATAGTATGCTAGCACTCTGCTGATCTCTCTTCGACGATTGATCCGATGCTTTCTTCTTCAAAACTTGGATACTCTAAAATATCAAAAGAAATAGAAGAAGATTCGTGATGCTGAGATACCTCTCAAAAGCTCACAAAAAAGGAAGAGATCTAGAATAAAAACCCTAGAAGAAGACCCTCTTCTTCTTCTTTATTCTTTTCCTAGACATCCTGATTTGTGTTTTTAATATCTCCATGATCTAGATGAATTATTCTTTGATTTTTATACATCAAAGAGTCCTTCAAATGTCTATAATTCACAAAAATATTAGTAAATTTTTTTTTTAAATAAAAAGATATGCAGAGTCCAAGATTGATCAAAAACCTAGATAGGAAAGTCACCAAATGGTAGGTTGTTGGGGTGCCCAACTCTTGGGCGCACCCACCTTACTTTCTACCATGGACTAGTGAGGGAGGGTGCAACAAATGCCAAAGAATATCATAAGAGAGAGAGAGAAAGAGAGAAAATAGGGAGGTGCCGACATGAAAGGAAGGAAGTCTTTTGGTTGACTAGGATTCAATCTCATAGAATGCTAAAGCAAAACCAACCTCTCCTTTTGACTTGGTTATCAAACAAATTTCCATATGAGAAAAAGGAAGAGAGAAGGGAGGCATGAGATTGCTTGGGGCATGGAGATTTTTCATGTAAAAACACAAAGAGAAAGGGTTGGGGCATGAGGATTAGGTGGCGCAAGGAATAGGGAGTCCTAATCATAGTAGGACTCCTGTTTTGACCTGGTCAAACAAGGTCTTTTAACCAAATAAAAATAAGAGTAATCCAACCCCATTAAATAAGGTCCTAACCTATTTAAAGATTTATTTAAATTAGATTAAATTAGATTTAATTTTAATTTATTTTCTAATTAAATTAGAAAATTGGGTTGACCTAAGTTCTAGTTAGACTAGGACTAGTTCTTCCTTGCACTTGGCTTATCCAATAAACCAATTGAATTTGATTCAATCAAGCTCAAATTAAATCTAATTAAATTATATTTAATAAAACTTAATCTTAGACTACTGGCTTAATTATATTAAGCTAATTAGCAATCAAATTACTAATCGATCTTCCTACAACACTTGCACTAGGTCAAACATCAACCCTATTGATCGTTTAACCTTAAAATGATTTAAAATCATTGATCAACCATCCAATCGAATTGTGAACTCTAATGTATGTGACTTCATATATCCGAACCTAAGTTGATAGTATAGAAATAAATTTTTGTATCAATTGAAGTGACCATCTAGCAATGATATCCGATAGTCGGATAGGTCGAAGGTATAGAACACCATCCTTAGAACCCATATGGATATAGTTTCCATATAATTCATCCCCTTGACCAAAATGCTCGTAGGACATATCAAAGTTTAACTGTCAACTCTGATCAGGTTGTCTACATTATATTTTAAAATATCAAATCCATTTGATGGATTACCCTAGCCAAGATTTTGCTATATTGAAATACAGTGATACATTCTTCTCCAACTCTTGGAGTGGTCAATTCCATATTGATCACACTCCAACATTGCAAGTACTTGACTGTGCTCAGAAGCCTTCTGTTGCTAAATTAGAAATTTAGTTAGTCGGATACCAAAGCACAGTGAGTTGCTTGCAAGTCATGGAGGTGATCTCAGGTCTAAGGGATACTTATACCTATATCCCATCAGAGACATTCTTGATAGTAGAATGCTCTAGAGTTGGTCATGTTCAATGATGATGTACCCATACGTCTCACCTATATGCCATACCAGTGTCTCTATACTCCTTGGTTAAGAGGACAACCAACCTATATGGCATATAGCGATCTATGCTCGATAGATGCTGTCATCCTAATTAACAGCCTATCATTTGATCATGAATAAATTTAAGAATTAATCGATAAATTCTCCCTTTATTGAAACTAAATAGTCCTAAAAAATTCATCAAAATAATGGAGTTCATTAGAAGATGTAAACTTATGATGAAAAAGATGCCAAAATTTTTTTTATTAATTAATAAATTAATTATAATATCTCAACCATCAATAGGCTGACGATTGGCTTTGGAACATAATTCCTAACACTTTTTTATTTCATGCCCTTCCTTAGAACAAAGACTTCCTTCTTGGAAGAAAATAAGGGATTCAACCCCCCGAGCACCTGAGCTTGAGAAACAAGATCGAGACTCAGCCAACAAACTATAAAACTATCCAACTCTCCTAATTTCCAAACTCCTAGATGATCAAACCTTATTCAACCTTGGTCTCAGCCCTCTTAGTTCGGTAGGTAGTCCTCTGCAACCTGCCAATTATACATGGTCTCCTTTTTTTTCTGACATTAACTTTTCGATCATAGAAATGACTTTCGAGGAGCAAAATTGCTTGGCGAAGGGGATCAAGTCCCTCAAGAGGAAGGCTAGCTTTGCCGGGGAGCCATCGAAGAAGGCTTGTGCTAAAGAGCCGATCCCGACCGTATCGATCTAGGCAATGCCCATCCCAAAATCTGACGTGATAGCACCAAGTCCAACCTTGCCTGAAGAAGCTGCTCCCTCCACATCTCCTGAATAGGGAAAAGTTGTTGAGAAGAGGAAGAAAAAGGAGAAAAATGCCATCATCAAGAAGGTCAGAAGGAAGGTCGAGCACTCTGGCAGTGAGAGCTTTGGGCAGGAGCAGGATTCTTTGGATGATTAGGAGGTCATCCAGTCTCTGATGCGGGGCAGCATTCTTCCGCACATTGTTGACAAAATGATCCAAAAAGAGGATGCAGAGAGGTTTGATGAATCCTTCGCTGCCTACCTCAGGGTAACCAACTTTTCTGAACTTGTTTGAATGAAGGATGCACTTCCAAAGTTCTAACTCAATTTTTTTCCATCCTACTTCTGGGGCATTACTTGTTTGCTCATTCGAAGGCAGCTAATCTTCACCAAGCTGAGGCTTCCAAAGCCCTTCAGGAGGCTTAGGTGGAGATTGAGAGGGTTTGGACCGAGGTCAATTGCTTAAAGGTGGCCTCTAAGATACAAATTATGGAAGTCGAGTGCCTTAGGGAGATGTTGCAGAGAGAAGAAGAGGCTTTTGTAGGACTGAAATCCGCTTTGACTCTTGCAGAAGAGAATAAGAAGAAGTTGGAAGAGGAGGTTGGCGTTGAATGGGAGTAGGCTATCGAAGCCTTCAAGTCTTTCAAAGCTATGGAGGACATCAAGATCACTTTCACCCAGAAAGCTTTGTTAGAGGGGTTCGAGATTTGCATGTGAAGGGTCATGAAGAACTTTCTAAAGGTAGACCTCAACCTTCTGACAGACGAACCCGATGAACAAGCTAGTCCCTCCAATGCTGGTGCTACCTCTCCTGCTACCAAACCTACCCTGGATGCTTCCAAACCTATGGCCGGAGCTCACGAGTCCATCCCTGAGCCTGAAGTTGCAAAGAATGCACCGACCTTGCCTACTTTTGTACCAACTGAGGTCTAAAATTTTTTTATCAACTTATACTTTTTTTTCTTTTTTTTGTATGCTAAATATTTTGAGAAATGAAAATGAACATTCTTTTCTTTATACTTATGTCATGGTGGGTGTTGTTCAGAATCCTTTCAGTGATCATAGTGAAGGCCAGTCATCTCCAGCTGATGTCGAGCCACTATCTCAAGGTATCCCTCTGAGATTCATAATAAAAAATTCAAAGAGAAAAATCCATCATCTGAAGAAGTTGAAGAAGGTGGAAAACAAGCTTCAGAGATCCAGAAAAATGTCTTGGAGGCGATGATTATGGTCACTCGCCTCCATAAATTATACATGAAAGATTCTGTGAGCTTCAACATCAAGAAAGGTAACTTCGAGAGAGAGCTGGCTGAACCTAGAAAAAGTGTCAGTGATAAGTCCTGGGCATTAAATGTGAAGGTCAGCTTCCTTGAAGTTCAGCTCAAGATGGTGAAAGAAAAAATTCAACTGTTGGAGGAAAGTTCGCCATGGTCTTCCGACAAAGCCTGGTATGAATGGGATTGGTCTAAGTGATTTTCTACGCTCCAAAAGTAGCTGTACGATGTCGAGTTTGCCTATGAGACCTATTGGTTAGGTTGGTGTGGAAGGATATCCAAGCTTGAGCAACAACTCTGAGCTACTAACAGCGAGGTAGTTCGGCTTCAATAGTAGCTTGCCGATGGTTATCGATCCGGCACAAGTAGGGAGTCAAAGAAGATTATCTTCCTAAAGAGGATCACGGGCGAACTCTTAGAATCGATTGGAATTGAGAAAGCCGAAGTTCAGTGATTAATGCTTTAGTTGGTTTGCGAACAGCAAGCTATCGAGGATGCTGAAGCTGAATCAGAAGTTCTGAGGAAAGAACTATGAATGTCAGAAGAAAACTATCAAAGGACTGAGAGGATGTTTCATGACAACTTGATAAGAAGAAAGAAGCTTGAGGAAGATATTATCATCCTGAAAGAATCTTTGGTGATGTCTAGTAGTTCGAAGTTCGAGGAATCAGATCCCTCTTAGAACTTTGGTTTTTTCTTTCTTACCTTTGTAACCCTTACCTTTGTAACCAATCTTGCAGACCTTTATTTTGTTCCCAACTTTGATTTTAATGGAATAATATCTTTTCTCACTTTTGCTCTATGTGGGTTGGATATCTGTCAATAGCTTTGTCTTCCTTCTCTTATTTTTTTTTCTTCTCTTTCTTTTTGCAAATGGTCTTGCAGACCTCTGCTTTGTAATGAACCTCGACTTTAATAAAGCAATATTTTCTTCAATCACCTTTTTCGCTTGGTGTGGACTTGATGTCCATTATTTTTTCTATTTTCTTCACCAGATCTTCTATTGAAATGATTGTTGAGAATTAATTTTTTTCCTATGTTTTCATAACCGGAGATCTTTACCTATGCCAGGATGAGGTTATCCTTCCATTTCTAACTTAGTTTTTTTTTTTTGTCTCCTTGTCAAGATGAGGTCCTTCTCTTGTTCCTGACGTAGTTTGTTCTTGCTCACATTAGGATGAGGTTCTTCTTTCATTCCTAATAGGGCAGTAGGGGTACAAAAGGATCATTAAAAGGGCCTCTCCCCCCTCCTATCTTACATAACCAGAGATCTTCATTTTTCTCATATTGGGATGAGGTTCTCCTCCTATTTCCAACATAGCAGTAGGGGCACGATAAGACCGTTGAAAGGGTCTCTCTTCTCCTCCTATTTTACATAACCGGAGGTCTTCATCTTGCTCAAGTTAAGATGAGGTTCTCCTCCTATTCCTATTAGGATAGTGGGGGCACAAAAGGACTATTGAAAGAGCCTCTCTCCCCTCCTGACTTAAATAATCGAAGGTCTTTACTTTACTTAAGTTAGGATGAGATTCTCCTTCTGTTCCTAATAGGATAGTGGGAGCACAAAAGGACCATTGAAAGGATCTTTTCCTCCTCCTGGCTTAAATAATCAAAGGTCTTTGCTTTGCTCATGTTATAATGAGGTTCTCCTCCTGTTCTTAATAGGATAATAGGGGCTCAAAAGGATCGTTGAAAGGGCTTCTCCCCTCCTTCTGTCTTAAATAATTAGAGATTTTTATCTTCATTTAAGAATGAAGTTCGGTTAAGTCATTCCCTATCATTATTTAATTTTGCACCAAAAGATAGAGATATTGAAAAGAGAGAATTTTATTTAGATAAAATTATTGGTAATACATTCACAAATTCTCTGAATTTTAGGATCGCGGAAGTGTTGCTCCTCCAAGCTTCTTCAAGTAATAAGTTTCAGGCCAGACGACCTCCTTGACTTCATACGGGCCTTTCCAATTTGGTGTGAGCTTTTCTTGATTTTGAGATTGTGAAACAGTCGCTCGTCGAAGTATCAAGTCTCCTACTTTGAATACTTTATCTTGGACCTTGGAGTTGTAGTAGTAAGCTACTTTCTGTTTGTAGGCTGCCATCTAAACTTGAGCTTCTTTCTTCTTTTCTTCCAATAAGTCAAGGTTAGCCCTAAGATCCTGTGAGTTCTACTGCTTATTGAATGTCACTACTCATGCCGACGAAAGTTTCAGATCTATTGGGATGACTGCTTCTATTTCGAAGGCCAAGATAGATGGAGTCTCCCTAGTTGGCAATCTTTGAGAAGTTTGATATGCCTAGAGTATATGATAGAGTTCCTCTATCCAAGTTTCTTTTACTTTCTCAAGTCTTATTTTAATATCTTACAATAGGGTTCTATTGGTTACCTCGACCTCATCATTAGCTTGTGGATGGGCTACTGATATAAAATTATGGAAGATATTCAAGTCTTCACAAAACTCAGTGAATTTTGCTCCAGCAAACTGTCGCCTACTATCTGTTATGAGAGTTCGAGGTAGGCTGAATCTACAAACAATCAACTTCTAGATAAAGTTCTATACTTTGGCTTCGATGATCTTTGCCAGAGCTTTGGCCTCGATTTATTTTGTGAAGTAATCAATTGCCATCAGGAGGAACTTTCACTGTCCGTGCACCATAGGAAAGGACCTAAGTTTGTCCTTCTTCATTGTGCAAATGGCCATGGATTGCTCAGGGGTGTAAGCTCAGAGGTCGATTATCTTTGAATGTTTGTATTTCTTTGACACCAATCGCACTTTTTAACGTACTCCATAGAATCATGGTATATCGTTGGCTAATAATAATCCTGCCAAAGTAGTTTTTGAATAAGGACCTGATCCCCAGATGACTTCTGTAGATTTCTTCATACACTTTCCATAATGCAAAGTCGGCTTCGAAAGACCGGAGATATTTTAAAAATGGTAGAGAATATGACCTTTTGTATTACTTTCCCTCATACAGAACATACCGGGAGGCTTGATTTTTTAATTTCTAAGCTTCTTTTGGGTAATGAGGTAGAGCTCCATCTTTGAGGTAAGTAACTAGTGGATCAATCAAGCTCGGCTCATGCTCGACTTGCATCACAGATTGCAATTATTCCAAACTTGAGCATTTCAAAACATCAAAGAAGACTTTCTTAGGCAGTTCGATTGGAGCTAATGTGGCAATTTAGAAAGAAGGTCAGCTCTAGCATTTTCTGCTCTCGAAATCTATCGATTGCTAAAACTATCGAAGACTGGAATCAAGTTCTTTACTTTCTTTAGATATTTTATCATGCTTTTCCTCCGAGCTTCATAGTTACCACTAACTTCTCCGACCATCAGTTGAGAATCACTACAAACTTGGAGCCGATCTGCTTCCAACTCCTTGGCTATCTTTAATCCTATAATTAGAGCTTCATATTCTATCCTATTACTTCTTGCAAAAAATTTAAAGTATAGTGCGTATTCGGCAATGACTCCTTCTAGGTTTACCAAGATCAACCCGATGCTTGTGCCCGAAGCATTGGATGAGTCATCCACATATAGGGCCAAGAAGCCTTCAGGAAAGTCAACCACTTCTTCAGTGGAGCTCGGCTGCGATCATGGAATGCTGATTTCATTTTGTTTAAGTTTTGTCTCATCCAGGATAGTACATTCAACTATGAAATCTACCAGTATTTAAGCTTTGATTGATGGTCGAGGTTGAAAGTTGATGTCAAATTCTATGAGTTCAATTACCCACTTTGCGATTCTTCCGGAGGCATCTGTTCGATGAAGAACTATCTTAATTGATTGATCAGTAAGGAGGATTATAGTGTGTCTCTAAAAATAAGGTCGGAGTCTTTGGGTTACAATCAGTAGAGCATAAGTTAGTCTTTCTAATTTAGTATAACTAGTCTTAGCATCCCTCAAGATTCGGCTTTCGTAGTAGATCGACCACTGCACTTTTACCTCTTTCTTGACTAGGACTGCCACAAGGGCCGCTGGGGTGACCACCAAGTACAAAAATAATTCTTCTCCTAATTTAGGCTTGGCCAATAAGGGAGGTGAGCTGAGGTAGCTCTTGAGTTTTTTAAATGCTTGTTGATATTCAGCGATCCAGCAGAAGTTCTTTGGCTGTTTGAAAACTCGAAAGAAAGGCAAACATTGCCTGACTAATCTCGAGATGAAGCGATTTAGAGCCATCACCTTTTCTATTAAGTGCTGAACTTTCTTTATTAATTTTAGGATAGTCATCTACTGAATGGCCCAAATCTTCTCTGGATTTGCTTCAATCCCATGCCTCGACACCATGAACCCTAAGAACTTTTCTAAAGTCACACCAAAGGCACACTTGATCGGGTTCAACTTCATCTCATATCTCTAAAGGGCATTGAAGGTCTCCTCAAGGTTGGCTATGTGATCTATTAAAGCTAGACTCTTGACAAGCATGTCATCTACATAAATCTCCATGTTGTGACTAATCTGCTTCTTAAAGATCTTATTGACTAGGTGCTGGTATGTTGCTCCTACATTTTTTAGTCCAAAAGATAGATCCTATAATAATAAAGACTGCAATTAGTAATAAAAGTAGTTTTCTCCTCATCCTTTGATGCCATCTAGATCTGATTATAGCCTAAAAAGACATCCATGAAAGTAAGGAGCTCGTGGCCCGAAGTTGCATCTACCAGCTGATCAATTCTAGGCAGGAGGTAACTATCTTTTGGACAGGCTTTATTCAACTTTTTGAAGTCTATGCACATTCTCTACTTGCCATTCACCTTCTTGATAAGGATCATATTAAAAACTTAGTTTGGATAGGAGACTTCTCTGATGAATTCAATCTTGAGGAGCTTGTCAACCTCTTCTACAATTATCTTCTATCTCTTTGGGACATAGATATGCATCTTTTCTTTCACTAGTCGATGTTTGGGATCAACAACCAGACGATGTTCCATGGCTTTAGCATTAATTTTGGATATGTCTGTGGGGACCCAAGTGAAGACATCTACATTTCTTTGTAGGAATTTGACGAGCTGCTCTCGTACCCCCTCTCTCAGATTAGAATCGATCTGCACAGTATGCTCTTTATTTCTATCATTCAAGGGGGCTGAGATAATATCTTCAATGGGTTCTTCCTATTCTTCTATAAGATCATCCCGGACGTCCAACCCATCAACTGGACAAGGGTCAAACTGCTCACCCCTTTGTAGGGCAATTGAGTAGCAATGTCTCACCAAAGCTTGATCTCCTTTGATCTCTCTAGTTCCATAGCTTGTCAAAAACTTCATCTTTAAATAGTAGACTGACACTACTGCTAGAAGTGCATTTAGACCAGGTTAGCCAAGAATTACATTATAAGCAGATGGGGCTTTCACTATCAGAAAATCTACTTATGTCCTGGACTGTCTCGAATATCATCCTGTAGCCATAGTTAAAGTTATTACACCTTCAACTAGCACTACATCACCAGTGAAGCCAACCAAAGAACTCATAGGTTTAAGCCAATTATTAGGTACAGATGTTTTAGAGAAAGCATCATAAAATAAGATATCGGCTGAACTTTTATTATCAACAAGGATGCAGCATACATCATAGTCTATAATATTTAAAGTTATTACAACCATGTAGTTGTGTGAGAACTGAACTTCTTGTGCATCTTCTTCAGTGAAGATAATGGGCTCCTCAGTTCTCCATCTTTTAGATGGCCCCTCAAATCTACTAGCCTTCCCTCATCAAAGTCTCCTAGAGATGGTGTGATGATGTTGAAAGGTGGCCGATCTTCTTACTGCTCCTTCCTTCCTGATGGTTCCAGCTACAGTAGTGTCCTCGACCGATCTAATCTTATCTCAGATCGGCATCGTAGAAATCGATCAAGCTGGCCTCTCTTGATGAGCTCCTCGATCTTGTCTTGGAGCTGAATACATTTTTTAGTATCATGACTATGGTCACGATGGTAAAGATAGTACTTATTAGGATTGCACTTGCTAAGGTGGGTGCACATCCTTTCTGACCTCGGCAATTGCTCCTTGATATCCATCATTATTTGAGTTTTCGGAACATTGAGGAAAGCATAGTTGTGGAACCTTCTAGGGGGAGAGCTCCTTCATGCCCTTCTATCAGGGTTTCTTTGATGACAAGCTCGAGGAGAGGTTCAGGCTTGCTTGCACTCAAAGAGAGTCCGAGAGCATGACCGAACTTCATTCAATTTTTCTTCAACTATGGACTATCTAGACTCGCTTGCCTGCCACTCTCTTGTGACTTTCTCATCCTTTAATTTGAAGGCTTCTTCAGCTCGGGCATAACCTTCAGTCCAAGCTAGTAGATCAGCAAAATCCCTAAGCTAAGAGAGAATAGTAGGTCAATCTTTCGAAGGCTGTCGTTTAGTGTGTCCATGGCTACAAACTGGTCCAAGTTTCAAACCTCCAAGGCAGCAGCATTAAAGCGGTTGACATAAGCCTAGATGGACTTCCTTTTCTGTTGCTTGATGTTGATGAGGAAGTTTGAGCCTCACCTCGGGCATCGGCTGCTGACAAAATGAGCCACAAATTGATAGCTTATTTGGTTGAAGGAGAAAATCATACCCGACTTCAATGTTGAGTGCTAGTTTCTTACTGCTTCCTTCAGAGTTGATGGAAAGGCTCAGCACAGGATGGTGTCTGGTGTACCGTGGAATAGCATCATGGTTTGAAAGGTCTCTAGGTGGTTGATCAGATCAATGGTCCTGTTGTAGCTCTCAAATTGGTGGAGCTTGAAGTTCGACAAGATCGACTTCTGCATGATCCTCTAGGAGAGAAAGGAGGGTCGGTGCAGATATCATTATCATGGTGAGTCGGGGTGGCATGGTGGAGCTTCTCTATTCGTCGATCCATATCCTGAAGCTTTTGATCAAGTGCATCATCTTGAATGTGGATCTCAGTGGACTTCTAGTTGAAGATGGAAAAGGATTCTTTTGAAGAAGAATTATGATCTGAATAGGGATCTTCTACCTTCCATTTTTCTTTCCCAGGAGTAATAGGTCTGCTAACCCAAGTTTGCCTCTTTTGGGTTGGTTCCTAAAATTTTGGTGGGAGTTTTTCGATTGGACCACCACCGAAGGTTGCTGCATGGCCTGCACCATCTCAGTGAGGTCGTGAACCTGCTACACTAGTAGGTTAAACTACTCTGGATCCACCATGGCCACCATTGGAGGAGGTGGAGATGTCGGTGATGGTGTTGGCGTAGGTAGATTTGGCTCAGATCTGATGGTGAAGGTGGTGGATCTTCAAGTGGTTGTATTCTTTAGGGGCATCTTTGGAGCAGATGGGGATCAAATGGAGATGGATCCCGAAGAGGAGAGCAAACGAATCTACTGAGCACTCCTTTTAGAATAAGGGCTCAAAGCTTCCCTTTCTCTAGCACCAATTCTGTTGGTGCATAATCTGGTTGACGTCAAAACTGAGCTGGAGCTGGAGAAGATGGGATCACTGTCGATGACCTACAAAACAAAGTTCTAACTGAAGTCGGGGGTGGTGGCTCCGACAGGACCCTCCGATGAAAAAGTCAGCTCTTCTGGCCAATAGAAATAGAGTGCTTAGAAAATTTAGGAGTAGAGTAATGGAATGAAAAATGAGAGCCTAGATAGAAAACGTATCTGGAGGATCTCTTTTATAGATGGAGCCTATAATAAACTGATGGTGATAGCTGTATCTATCTAGTAGTGGGCCTTTCAGGCCACGTGGAGTTTGTTATGGAAGGTGATGTCCATTGTCGTGATGCACCAGTCCATTGGTATTTAATAGTTGAAGTTCAGAGGGAGTAGGCATTAGCAATGAAGAGCATCGAATCACAATAGTTCTAGAGAGGTTCGTGATCCTTTGAGGTCGTCCGCATATAGGTTGGTTCGTATTGAGTTGGTAGCTAAATTCATGTGAATGATGAGATCCTTCTAAATGGCTGGAAGGAGATCGACGGGAAGGAGCTTGCCTGGAAATTGGAAGGAGATCGATTTAAAGAAGGTCGGCTGAAGAAAGTTTGCCTGGTGACTGGAAGGAGATTGATTGGAAGGAAGTTGGCTGAAGGAAGCTTGCCTGGTGACTGGAAGGAGATCATCCGGAAGGTGTTCAATAGGAGGAGTTCATCTGGAAGGAGGATGATTTAAATTGTGTTATTCTCTTTTAGTCAAAGGATAGGGTTAGTATATCAATAATTCTCCTTCATCATTCAAGAGCATGCCGCCAAACTTTGGTGTGCTTTCAGGAGGTTCTATAGCATGAACTTATCTCTGAGGAGATTGATAAATCTTAGTAGGAACGAGGTCGATAGTCAAGAACTTCAATGAGGGGTATTTTGCCCTCGGTACGCCCTTTGAGCATCTAGATGGAGTTTGACAAGAGTCTGATTGGAGGAGTCCGAAAGGTACGTTGCTGAAGGAATCCGAAAGATTGGAGGCTGGAGGGAATTCAGCTTCTCTGAGGTTATCTGGCTATTGGGAGGAGTTCAGCTGGTGAGAACTTGGTTGGCGATTATGATGGATGGATGACTTTGATACTCTTGTGACTCGTTCATTGTTTTTGGAGCTCAGCTATTTTTAGGGCTATCTAAAGGCTAATAAAAGGAAGACGAGGCCCTTTTGCCTGCGTACTCAAAGCACTTGGTGCAAGAATGCAGAGGTCCACCTCTCTTTGTAGGTTGCTGAAGTTCATCCAAGGAGAAGTTCTGGCGATTTGGTGTCAAACCAATATTGAACAGCCCTGACGGATTCCAATTGAGAAGGGGTTCAAGCAGCCTCAAGGTAGGCCATGCCAGAATGCATTGGAACAAAACACTCAACTGCTTGGAGGGTCGCCATCACTATTCAAGCTCATCTGGGTGAAACTCGTAATGTCTTATAGGTTCTAGAGTCACTAATTGACGTTTGACATGGTTGTTGTCGCTGGACGATGTTATCTCAAGACCTGAGATCTCATTGGACTTCGACTGTAAAGGGTTTACCCCTAACTTGGTTTATGTCATAATAATGAACTAGCATGAAGGAAGGCCTTAATGTAGTGAACATAAGCCATGCTTGTAGGCTGCCATCTAAACTTGAGCTTCTTTCTTCTTTTCTTCCAATAAGTCAAGGTTAGCCCTAGGATCCTGTGAGTTCTACTGCTTATTGAATGCCACAACTCATGCCGATGAAAGTTTCAGATCTATTGGGATGACTGCTTCTATTTCGAAGGCCAAGATAAATGGAGTCTCCCTAGTTGGCAATCTTTGAGAAGTTCAATATGCCTAGAGTATATGATAGAGTTCCTCTATCCAAGTTTCTTTTACTTTCTCAAGTCTTATTTTAATATCTTACAATAGGGTTCTATTAGTTACGTCGACCTCATCATTAACTTGTGGATGGGCTACTGATGTATAATTATGGAAGATATTCAAGTCTTCACAAAACTCAATGAATTTTGCTCCAGCAAACTATCATCTATTATCTGTTATTAGAGTTCGAGGTAGGCTGAATCTATAAACAATCAACTTCTAGACAAAGTTCTATACTTTGGCTTCGATGATCTTTGCCAGAGCTTTAGCCTCGATTTATTTTATGAAGTAATCAATTGCCATCAGGAGGAACTTTCACTGTCCGTGCACCATAGGAAAGGACCTAAGTATGTCCTTCTTCATTGTGCAAATGGCCATGGAATGCTCAGGGGTGTAAGCTCAGAGATCGATTATCTTTGAATGTTTGTATTTCTTTAACACCAATTGAACTTTTTAACGTACTCCATAGAATCATGGTATATCGTTGGCTAATAGTAATCCTGCCAAAGTAGTTTGTGAGATAAGGACCTGATCCCTAGATGACTTCTGTAGATTTCTTCATACACTTTCCATAATGCAAAGTCGGCTTCGAAAGATCGGAGATATTTTAAAAATGGTAGAGAATATGACCTTTTGTATTACTTTCCCTCGTACAGAACATACCGGGAGGCTTGATTTTTTAATTTCCAAGCTTCTTTTGGGTAATGAGGTAGAGCTCCGTCTTTGAGGTAAGTGACTAGTGGATCAATCAAGCTTGGCTCATGCTCGACTTGCATCATAGATTGCAATTATTCCAAACTTGAGCATTTCAAAACATCAAAGAAGACTTTCTTAGGCAGTTCGATTGGAGCTAATGTGGCCAATTTAGAAAGAAGGTCAGCTCTAGCATTTTCTGCTCTCGAAATTTATCGATTGCTAAAACTATCGAAGGCTGGAATCAAGTTCTTTACTTTCTCAAGATAATTTATCATGCTTTTCCTCCGAGCTTCATAGTTACGACTAACTTCTCCAACCATCAGTTGAGAATCACTACAAACTTGGAGCCGATCTGCTTCCAACTCCTTCGCTATCTATAATCCTATAATTAGAGCTTCATATTCTATCCTATTATTTCTTACAGAAAATTTAAAGTACAGTGCGTATTCGGCAATGACTCCTTCTAGGTTTACCAAGATCAACCCGGTGCCTGTGCCCGAAGCATTGGATGAGTCATCCACATATAGGGCCTAGAAGCCTTCAGGAAAGTCAGCCCCTTCTTCAGTGTAGCTCAGCTGTGATCATAGAATGCTGATTTCATTCTGTTTAAGTTTGGTCTCATCCAGGATAGTACATTCAACTATGAAATCTACCAGTATTTAAGCTTTGATTGATGGCCGAGGTTGAAAGTTGATGTCAAATTCTATGAGTCCAATTACCCACTTTGCGATTCTTCCGGAGGCATCTGTTCGATGAAGACTATCTTAATTGATTGATCAGTAAGGAGGATTATAGTGTGTCTCTAAAAATAAGGTCGGAGTCTTTGGGTTACAATCAGTAGAGCATAAGTTTGTCTTTCTAATTTAGTACAACTAGTCTTAGCGTCCCTCAAGATTCGACTTTCGTAGTAGATCGACCACTGCACTTTTGCCTCTTTCTTGACTAGGACTACCACAAGGGCCGCAGGGGAGACCGCTAAGTACAAAAATAATTCTTCTTCTAGTTCAGGCTTGGCCAATAAGGGAGGTGAGCTGAGGTAGCCCTTGAGTTCTTTAAATGCTTGTTGATATTCAGCGATCCAGCAGAAGTTCTTTGGCTGTTTGAAAACTCAGAAGAAAGGCAAACATTGCCTGACTAATCTCGAGATGAAGCGATTTAGAGCCGTCACCTTTTCTATTAAGCGCTGAACTTTCTTTATTAATTTTAGGATAGTCATCTACTGAATGGCCCAAATCTTCTCTGGATTTGCTTCAATCCCATGCCTCGACACCATGAACCCTAAGAACTTTCCCAAAGTCACACCAAAGGCACACTTGATCGGGTTCAACTTCATCTTATATCTCTGAAGGGCATTGAAGGTCTCCTCGAGGTTGGCTATGTGATCTATTAAAGCTAGACTCTTGACAAGCATGTCATCTACATATATCTCCATGTTGTGACTAATCTACTTCTTAAAGATCATATTGACTAGGTGCTGGTATGTTGCTCCTACATTTTTTAGTCCAAAAGTTAGATCCTATAATAATAAAGACCGCAATTAGTAATAAAAGTAGTTTTCTCCTCATCCTCTGGTGCCATCTAAATCTGATTATAGCCTGAAAAGACATCCATGAAAGTAAGGAGCTCGTGGCCCGAAGTTGCATCTACCAGCTGATCAATTCTAGGCAGGAGGTAACTATCTTTTGGACAGGCTTTATTCAACTTTTTAAAGTCTATGCACATTCTCTACTTGCCATTCACGTTCTTGATAAGGATCATATTGAAAACCTTGTTTGGATAGGAGACTTCTCTGATGAATTCAATCTTGAGGAGCTTGTCAACTTCTTCTGCAATTATCTTCTATCTCTCTGGGACATAGCTACGCATCTTTTCTTTCACTAGTCGATGTTTGGGATCAACAACCAGATGATGATCCATGGCTTTAGCATTAATTTCAGATATGTCTGTGGGGACCCAAGTGAAGACATCTGCAATTTTCTGTAGGAATTTGATGAGCTACTCTCGTACCCCCTCTCTCAGATTAGAATCGATCTGCACAGTATGCTCTTTATTTCCATCATTCAAGGGGGCTGAGATAAGATCTTCAATGGGTTCTTCCTATTCTTCTATAAGATCATCCCGAATGTCCAACCCATCAACTGGACAAGGGTCAAACTGCTCACCCCTTTGCAGGGCAATTGAGTAGCAATGTCTCACCAAAGCTTGATCTCCTTTGACCTCTCTAGTTCCATAGCTTGTCGAAAACTTCATGTTTAAATAGCAGATTGACACTACTGCTAGAAGTGCATTTAGACCAGGTTAGCCAAGAAATATATTATAAGCAGATGGAGCTTTCACTATCAAAAAATCTACTTATGTCCTGGACTATCTCGAATATCATCATGTAGCCATAGTTAAAGTTATAACACCTTCAACTAGCACTACATCACCAGTGAAGCCAACCAAAGAACTCATAGGTTCGAGCCGATTATTAGATATAGATGTTTTAGAGAAAGCATCATAAAATAAGATATTGGCTAAACTTTCATTATCAACAAGGATGCAGCATACATCATAGTCTATAATATTTAAAGTTATTACAACCATGCAGTTGTGCGAGAACTGAACTTCTTGTGCATCTTCTTCAGTGAAGACAATGGGCTCCTCAGTTCTCCATCTTTTAGATGGCCCCTCAGATCTACTAGCCTTCCCTCATCAAAGTCTCCTAGAGATGGTGTTGATGATGTTGAAAGGTGACCGATCTTCTTACTGCTCCTTCCTTCTTGATGGTTCTAGCTACAGTAGTGTCCTTGACCGATCTTCTCTTATCTCAGATCGGCATCATAGAAATCGATCAAGCCAGCCTCTCTTGATGAGCTCCTCGATCTTGTCTTGGAGCTGAATACATTTTTTAGTATCATGACTATGGTCACGATGGTAAAGATGGTACTTATTAGGATTGCACTTGCTAAGATGGGTGCACATCCTTTCCAGCCTCGGTAATTGCTCCTTGATATCCTTCATTATTTGAGTTTTCAAAACATTGAGGAAATCATAGTTGTGGAACCTTCTAGGGGGAGATCTCCTTCATGCCCTTCTATCAGGGTTTCTTTGATGACAAGCTTGAGGAGAGGTTCAGGCTTGCTTGCACTCAAAGAGAGTCCGAGAGCATGACCGAACTTCATTCAATTTTTCTTCAACTACGGACTTTCTAGACTCGCTTGCCTGCCACTCTCTTGTGACTTTCTCATCCTTTAATTTGAAGGCTTCTTCAGCTCGGGCATAACCTTCAGTCCAAGCTAGTAGATCAGCAAAATCCCTGAGATAATTCTTTTTCAGAGAGAATAGCAGGTCATTCTTTCGAAGGCTGTCGTTTAGTGTGTCCATGGCTACAAACTGGTCTAAGTTTTAAACCTCCAAGGCAGCAGCATTAAAGTGGTTGACATAAGCCTAGATGGACTTCCTTTTCTATTGCTTGATATTGATGAGAAAGTTTGAGCCTCACCTCGGGCATCGGCTACTGACAAAATGAGCCATAAATTGATAGCTCATTTGGTTGAAGGAGAAAATCATACCCGACTTCAACGTCGAGTACTAGTTTCTTGCTGTTTCCTTCAGAGTTGATGGAAAGGCTCAGCACAGGATGGTGTCTGGTGTACCGTGGAATAGCATCATGGTTCGAAAGGTCTCTAGGTGGTTGATCAGATCAGTGGTCCTATTGTAGCTCTCGAATTGGTGGAGCTTGAAGTTCGACAAGATCGACTTCTGCATGATCCTCTAGGAGAGAGGAGGGTCGGTGCAGATATTATCATGGTGAGTCAGGGTGGCATGGTGGAGCTTCTCTATCCATCGATCCATATCCTAAAGCTTTTGATCAAGAGCATCATCTTGAATGTGGATCTCAGTGGGCTTCTAGTTGAAGATGGAAATGAAGGAAAATCCTGATTTTTCGGTCCAGGTTCGTTCAGATCTGATCAGATCAAGAGATATATTTCAAAAAAAATTTTCTTGATCCCAATCAGATCTTGATATATTTCAGATCTGATTCTTATTATTTTAATAAAATAAAATTAAAAGATAAATTAAATCAAATTTAATTTACCTGATCTGGGTAATCCTATTACCCTGTTGATGATCCTGTTTGCAGCGGAAGGTTCTGGATCTTAGCCACGCAAGCGCCTGGCCTCTACCAGTATCCACTCAGGTTGGATCTAGAGATCCTCTTCTTCTCTATCACGCCTCCAAAAATCAGATCTAGATCTGATCTGGAGGATCTTCAAAACTCTTTTGAAGATGAGCAGTCGTCCTTTGCAGCAGCGCAGCCTTCTTATTTTTGATCGCCTTTCTTTGATCTGAATCGCACCAACCAAGGTCCAAAACTCCTTTTGGATGTGGAGAGCAAGGAGAGAAGAGACTATGGCGTGGAGAAGGAGGGGAGAGGCAGCCTTGGGGCGTGGGGTTTCTCAATTGAATTGTTTCTTTTTAATCTGAGTTGGGCGCAGGGTCTTATTTATAGACTAAGCGTGATCCAACTCCTCTTCCTCTCAACCAATCACAACCCTTTGTGAAATCAGATCTAAATCTGATTGGTGGAATAGAGACCCCTGGATTCCTCCTTAGAGGATGCCTAAGACCAGTCAAAGTTGGTTCTTAGAAGAACTCTAATTGGAATCCAAAAAGGAGATGGAGTCCTTGTCCAACAAGGACTCCTAGGCGCCTCCAACTTGGGCACATGCCTAGGGTGGCATGCGCCCTTCTCCTTGCCAGGTTCTGGCAGGGGGACAGGCCCCCACCAGCTCTCCAATAGGTGCATGACATGTGGTCAAAAGTCAAAGTATCAATGGTCAACGTTTGACCAGTCAAAGGTAGACTTTTGACCAAAGTCAAAGAACAAGAAATGGCAGGTGACCAAAAATGGCAGGTAATGTCTTACAAATAAGACAACCTTTTCTGACTTGGACAACCTCCTGTCAGACCATATGAAGGCCTCTGTTTGAGCACAAACTCCTTTGGCTCAGACAGGATAACTTATTTATGATAGCAAAAGAAGAACGTTAGGTTCAATCGAGTGCTAGCACGATTTTCCTTGAACCTAATTGAATCTCATTCAGATCAATTGAACTAGATCAGTTCAATTGATGATCACCAGATTCAAACCCTTATTTGTGTGACCCAGTTAGGTTCAGTTCTGTATGGTAATGGGATATGTCATGATCTCTATCATCGACATCATCGAAACTCCTTTCGATGGATCAGAACTCTTCTGATTCGAACAGCTAGAATGATCGATCATCTAAATCATTCTAATTGCTCCCAAAATCCACCAGTGACACCTAGCAGTATATGGTGGCAACCCATCAGAGCTGAATGCGAACCTCTTGGTGCAGCTACCTATGTGATTCAGTTCTTCTATCTTGAGCCCCGATCAGATTAGGGTTAAGGTGAACTCGTCAAACCCTAGTCTCTGTCATATGATGTAATCATTCGATTTGAGTCCAATGTGAAAATCTAAATAGAAACTCTTTCTATTATTTCACTCTTACCATGGCCATGGATTTCTAGACTTGATTCTCATGATCATCATAGGGCTGCTCCTCTACCACCGAGGTAGATAGATTCCATCTTGATGCAATCCAGTTCCTACAATGAACATGTCATAGCCAACATACACCTCAGGGTTCCATATGGCTAGGAGACCGAGTAATGGTGTAGTCAAACTATAACACCCTCAAGGTGAACTGCCGATGCATCTCAGGTCAAAGAACCAGACACACTACTGCAGCATCGAGTCAGTCATTGACGAGAAGGTAGACTCCCTAATGACTACTCGAGGTGGTCACGCTCAGTGCCCTCGTTCTCTAACGAGTACCTGTACTCTCGCTCCGGTGTCTCCACACCATAGACTCAAGACTCATCTACTAAAGAGAAGCGATTGTACACCAACCTTCCGGATCAATCACCATCCTCGTGATGATCCTATGGTCGGGAGCAATTTTATGAGTTAATAATGATTATTCATGTCTTAAATTTTCAACTCTTGAAAATATGAATTATCATTACCATTAACTCAAAGGATGTATCACAGACACTAAATACACATATGTGATAGAAAATAACCCATTTATTGATTTTAGTCAAAATTATAATTTTGCCCCTAGAAGTGTATTACAAGTGTCAGCCAATTCTGGCTTCTAGGGCACATATATCTAACAATCTTCCACTTGTCCTAAAGCCAATTGGCTACAAGTCTAAGTCCCATCTTCTCAAGGTGAGCTTCGATCTTCTGCTGGCCCAACGGCTTTGTAAGTGGGTCTGCCACATTATCTGTGGAGTTGACTCTCTTGACCTCAACATAACCCTTCTCGAGGTAATCGCGGATGAGGTGGTATCGCCGTTTGCTAGAAACTCTTCCAGCACAAATAGTCTGCCAGATGTCGACTTTCGATCATCTATATCGGACATGAAGTCCGAGTCTGTGTATCCCTGGACCAGGAGTTCTCCGTTACCAAAGACCAGCATCATATCCTTAGTTCTTCTCAAGTACTTAAGGATACATTTCACAGAAGTCCAGTGTTCTTCACCTGGATTTGACTGATATCTGCTTGTGACACTCACAGCATGGGCTATATCAGGTCGTGTACATAGCATGGCATACATGAGGCTCCCTATTGCAGAAGCATAAGGGATCTTGCTCATGCGTTCTATTTCCTCAGGTGTGCTGGGGCACATCTTCTTGGAAAGATGAATACCATGTCTGTGAAGGGAAATCCTGATTTCCCGGTCCAGGTTCGTCCAGATCTGATTAGATCAAGAGATATATTTCAAAAATTTTCTCTTGATCTCAATCAGATCTTGATATGTTTCAGATCTGATTCTTATTATTTTAATAAATAAAATAAAAGAAGATAAATTAAATCAAATTCAATTTACCTGATTTGGGTAATCCTATTACCCTGTAGATGATCCTGATTGCAGCGGAAGGTTCTGGATCTTAGCCACGCAAGCGCCTGGCCTCTACCGATATCCACTCGGGTTGGATCTGGAGATCCTCTTCTTCTCTATCACACCTCCAAAAATCAGATCTGGATCTGATCTGGAGGATCTTCAAAACTCTTTTGAAGATCTGCAGTCGTCCTTTTGCAGCAGCGCAGCCTTCTTGCTTTTGATCGCCTTTCCTTGATCTGAATCGCACCAAACTAAGTCCAAAACACCTTTTGGATGTGGAGAGCAAGAGGGAGAAGAGACTATGGCATGGAGAAGGAGGGGAGAGGCAGCCTTGGGGCGTATCTAATAGCATTGGAATTAGGGTTGGGCGCAGGGTCTTATTTATAGACCTCTTGTGATCCAACTCCTCTTCCTCTCAACCAATCACAACCCTTTGTGAAATCAGATCTAAATCTGATTGGTTGGAATAGAGACCCCTGGATTCCTCCTTAGAGGGAACCTAAGACCAGTCAAACTGGATTCTTAGTAGAACTCTGATTGGAATCCAAAAGGGAGGTGGAGTCCTTGTCCAACAAGGACTCCTAGGCGCCTCCTACTTGGGCTCACGCCACCCTTGGCGTGCGCCCTTCTCCTTTCCAGGTTCTGGCAGGGGGACAAGCCCCCACCAGCTCTCCAATAGGTGCATGACATGTGGTCAAAAGTCAAAGGGTGAATGGTCAACGTTTGACCAGTCAAAGGTAGACTTTTGACCAAAGTCAAAGAACAAGAAATGGCAGGTGACCAAAAATGGCAGGTAATGTCTTACAAATAAGACAACCTATTCTGACTTGGACAACCTCTAGTCAGACCATATGAAGGCCTCTGATTGAGCACAAACTCCTTTGGCTCAGTCAGGACAACTTATTTATGATAGTAAAAGAAGAACGTTAGGTTCAATCGAGTGCTAGCACGATTTCCTTGAACCTAATTGAATCTCATTCAGATCAATTGAACTAGATCAGTTCAATTGATGATCACCAGATTCAAACCCTTGTTTGTGTGACCCAGTTAGGTTCAGTTCTGTATGGTAATGGGATATGTCATGATCTCTATCATAGACATCATCGAAACTCCTTTCGATGGATCAGAACTCTTCTGATTCGAACAGCTAGAATGATCGATCATCTAAATCATTCTAATTGCGCCCAAAATCCACCAGTGAGATTGGTCTCTAATTGATGAATCACATATCGGAATATTTGAGTTCACTCCTTAGTTAAGTCGAGACACATTTGCATAGCTGGGTTCCTAATTGAGTCTCTCACCGTATCCGAAATTGAGTCACTCATCCTCCAGCCATAGCTACAATGCCTATAGACCTGGTTGCATTTTCGATGTCAATCGAGCACTGTATTCCTCCGAAGAACAATCACCCGGGAACGGGCCCGCACATCTACAATGGTGGAAGACCTCAGACTTTAATCTTTTCTGGGAGAATTGATTCAGGTCTGCATTAAACTAGACTTGGCTTAGTCATAATAATTATGACTACCTGTGGATGGGTAGCTGGATTATTGGACACCTCAGATCAGACATGTGTCAAAGTATGGCTAGGTAGGGAGACGGAGTGAAGGAATATGCCATTATTCGATACAAAACGCATTCAGGATCGAGTAGCTTCCAATTAACAAACCGTGGCGTCTATGCCAAACTTATCTTAGACACCAAATTGTTGAGGCCAGAACCAATTGGGTTAGCTACAATCCAGACTCTTAACTTGGCCTAATTAGTCTTGCTTTGATTGTGACTCCGATCTTGAAACCCAGATTAATCCTATTAGGCTGGTCAATTTAGATTGTTGATCCATCTAACCAACTCTTATTCAGTTTGATCAACCGCTTAGACCTAATTGAGTACACACAGCCCGAACCCAGATATATGAATATGTCTAGATCTGAAATTTTCTCAATTTTATAACTAATTTATATTTCATAAATTAATTCTTATATTAAGTAAGGTTCATAAACAAAATTGACTAATAAAATCCTAGGGGTTTTTCAGGATTAGGGTTTGCAGAAATTAAGTTTTGAGGTTTCTGATTAAGGCGAACACGAGCATCCCTACACATATAAACACCCATCGAATGAGAAGAGAGGGCCTTATAATCCTTCTTTGTTCTTATGACGCACGGCCAAAGGAACACCTTAATCAGGAACATTCAATATCTACAAAAATATCAGACTATATCATATAGTTATATATAAAGTGATATAATTATGGCATATTTTATACATCTAATGTATAAATACATTAGCATATTTTTAGATCTAATTATCTCTATATAATTCTAAAAAATTAGATTTAAATTGATCTTAATCAAAATAAATTCTAATCTAGACATATTATGTAGAACTATTCTACAACTAGTTCTAGACATGCATCAATCATATCTCATATGATATTTCAAAATTAAATAATTTTTATTTACTATTTTTAGTTGTTATTATAACATTATAATATCAAAATAGTAATAAAAGATCTAAAAATGATTTAATCAGATTAAATCAAAATATGCAAAGAAATATTCTATAGAACTATTCTATTCTAGAACTAGTCATGCATATTCTTCTTAATCTTAGATCCAAATTATTTAATTTTAATTTTTTTGATTTCAGTTCTGATACTATCTTATGTGGACATCTGAATCAATTATTTTTTATTTAAAATAAATTTAAATTAGATCTAAATAATTTTAGAACTGGTTGTACTGTTGTAGTCTATGCCTTCGCGTTGACTATAACCTTTTGCCACCATCTAGCCTTGAATGTCTCCACATTCCCATCTGCACCAATCTTTCTCTTGAAGATCCATTTACATCCAATAGGTACTATACCTTCTGGTGGATCTACCAAGGTCCAGACTTGGTTTGAGTGCATCGAGTCAATTTCTGACTGCATTGCCTCTAGCCATTTCTCAGAGTCGATATCTGATATCGCCTCGTTGTAGGTTTTGGGATCATCTCCATGGGCACCATTACCTACGAGGAACATTTTCTCTATATCCTCTGAGATAATACCTAAGTATCTCTCAGGGGGATGGAAAACTCTTTCCGATCTACGAGGTGGAGGAGGTAGTGTTCTTATTGGCTTAACCTGAATTGGTTCCAATTGGTCCTTAGCTCATTCTACTTGTGAGACTTTCTCATCAAGCTTGATCTGTTTTCCAATGCCGCTATCTTGAATAAACTGTTTTTCAAGAAAGATGGCATGTCGACTCACAATCACATTGTGGTCTTCTGGAATGTAGAAATAGTATCCTAATGACTCTTTAGGATATCCTATGAATCGAGCTCTGAAGGACCTAAACTCTAACTTGTCCGCTTGTTGTCTTTTGACATGAGCCGGACAACCCCAAATTCTGAGATGACTCAGACTTGATTTCTTACCATGCCATATCTCATACGGTGTGGTAGGAACGGTTTTAGAGGGAACCCTGTTCAGTAGATAGATTGAAGTTAACAATGAGTGTCCCCAAAGAAAATCAGGGAGGTCTGTGAAGCTCATCATGGATCGAACCATATCTAATAGAGTCTGATTTCTTCGTTCTGAAACCCCATTGAGTTGAGGTGTTCCTGGTGGAGTCCATTGAGAGACTATGCCATTATCCTTGAGATAGTCTAGGAATTCCTGCTAAGGTATTCACCTCCTCGATCTGATCGAAGAACCTTAATGGGTTTTCCTGTTTATTTTTCTACTTCATGTCTGAATTCTTTGAACTTTTCAAAAGCTTTAGACTTGTGTCTCATAAGATACACATACCCATACCTAGATAGATCATCGGTAAAGGTAATGAAGTAATAAAATTGCCTCTAGCCGGCACATCAAATGGGCCGCACACATCAGTATGTACTAGGGCAAAGAGATCTGTGGCCCTCTCCCCATGTCCAACAAAAGGGAGTTTAGTCATTTTGCCTTGAAGACAGTATTCACAAGTTGGATATGACTCGGAAGTCAATGGACTCAATAGCCCATTTTTCTCCAATTTATTGATCCTATCTTCTGCTATATGACCTAATCTCAAGTGCCATAGATATCTGTCGTTTGGACTATCCCTAGGTCATTTGGCATTCACGTTTTGCTCGAATAATGAGCATACCTCCAGAAGGACCTTCCTTCTTGTTCTTTAGGATGGCCAGGTTAGTAGGGCAGTTCCGCTTCCAATGGCCGTCGCTGTTGCAATGGAAACACTTTCCTTTGCCATCGGCCTTTTTCTTCGATTCTACCTTCTTCTTCTTTGATCCTTCCACCTTTTACTTTTTCACATACTTTTTTTTTCCATAAGACTTTCTTTTGGAAGAAGTCCGTTCCATAGCAAGAACTGAGCCTTTAGAACCTTTCATAGAAAGCTCAGTGGTAACCAGCATATTCATTAACTCGGCCAAGGAATTCTAAAGTTTATGCATGTGGTAATTCATGATGAATTGCCCATATGCATCAGTCAAGAATTGCATAATGATATCGTTCTGCAGGTCCAAGTCCAACTTCACACCGAGCTTCTCAAGCTCTTCCATGTCGTTGATCATTGTCAGACAATGATCTTGGACTGACTGCCCATCACGCATCTTAGCCTTAAAAAGTTATTTTGTGACTTGATATTTGGCTGCGTGACTCTGTTCACCAAACATCTCCTGCAGGTGAGCAAACATTTGGCAAGCAGTCTCGATATCCTCATGTTGGCGCTGGAGCTCATCAGACATCGAGCCCAACATGTAATATCTGGCCTTATTATCTTCGTCAATCCATTTTTTCAGAGACGCTCTCTATTCAACAGATGGATGGGCTGGTAATGTGGGAGGGTCCTGGTCCAAAACATGAGTTAACTTCTCGAAACCCAAAATAATTTTGTAGTTCCTGAGCCAATCTTTATAATTGGGTTCGGTCAGTCTATGTGTGTCCAGGATACGTGCCAATGGGTTGGACGCAGACATATTCCTGTAGAGAGTCAAAGATTCTAGTTAGATACTGTAATTTTGACTTAACCAATTTGTTTAGGAATTTTATTTTTAAACAAATTAGCTCCCACTATTTTCTTGGATCCCTACACTCCCTCTGTAGAGATGCGAAAATCTCCACGATTAATGATTTCTAATGGGTGGTGCGGTCTCACCAACTTTCTCATCACCTCACCTAACAGTTATTGGTGATGGGTTAGCCAATGAGTGAACAACTCTTGTTCAATGATTCTCTAATCATGGTGC
This sequence comes from Cocos nucifera, assembly GCA_006176705.1. Taxonomy (NCBI): domain Eukaryota; kingdom Viridiplantae; phylum Streptophyta; class Magnoliopsida; order Arecales; family Arecaceae; genus Cocos; species Cocos nucifera. The sequence goes on from QRFJ01001589.1 coordinate 237,742, forward strand.
ACCCAAACTTGATCTCTAATTCATGAATCTCACCGTATCCAGAATATTGATCCACTCCTTAGTTAAGTCAGACCCACCATTTGCATAGACTGGGTTCCTAATTGAGTCTCTCACCGTATCCAGAATATTAAGCCCAACTCATCCTCCAGCCCATAGCATCCAATGCCTAATAGACATGGTTGCATCTTCTCGGTGCAACTGAGCCACTATATCCAGCCGAGAACAATCAACCCCGAGAAGGGTCCGCACATCTACAATGGTGGAAGACCTCAGACTTTATCTTTTCTTAGGGAGAATTGATTTAGATCTCATTAAACTAGACTTGGCTTAGTCATAACAATTATGACTAACCTAGTGGCATGGGTTAGCTCGGATTATTGACCACCTCAGATCAGAACTGTGTCAACAGATATGGCCAAGTAAGTGAGATTGGTGGAAGGAATATGCCATTAACTCGTACAAGAACGCATTCAGGTTGAGTAGCTTCCAATTAAAAACCAGTCGATCGTCTGTGCCAAACTTACCATAGACACCAAATTGTTGAGTCAGAACCAATTGGGTTAGCCTACAATCCAGACTCTAACCTCTGAGCCTAATTAGGTCTTGCTTGATTGTGACTCGATCTTGACCCAGACTTAATCCTATTATGCTGGTCAATTTAAGCATTGTTGATCCCATCTAACCAACTCTTGATTCGGTTTGATCAACCGCTTAGACCTAATTGAGCTACCCAAGCCCGAACCCAGTATTATGAATATGTCTTAGATCTAAAATTCTCAATTTTAGACCTAATTAATATTCCATAAACTTAATTCTTAATTAAGTAGGGTTCATAAACAAAATATGCACAATAAATCCTAGGGTTTCAAGATCTAGGGTTTTGCAGAAAGTAAGTTTTGGGTTTCTGATTAAGGACAAACACGCAGCAACCCTACACATCATAAGAACACCCCATCGAATGGAAAGAGAGGGCCTTTAAACCCTTCTTCATTCTTATGACCGGACGGCCAAGAGGAACGCCTTAATCAGGAACATTCAATACTACAAAACAATATCAGATCTATATCATATATCTCATATATAAAGTAGATCTAATCATGGCATATTTTGCATACATCTTATGTATCATAATCATGCATGTTTTCAGATCTAAATTATCTCATAATAATCTAAAAAATTAGATTTAAATTGATCTAATCAAAATAAATTCTAATCTAGACAATTATGTAGAACTATTCTACAACTAGTCTAGACATGCATCAATCATATCTCATATGATATTCAAAAATTAAATAATTTTTATTTGCTATTTTTTAGATATTATTATAAAACTTATAATATCAAAAAACAATAAATAAAAATATCTAAAACATGATTTAATCAGATTAAATCAAAAATATGCAAGAATATTCTATAGAACTATTCTATTCTAGAACTAGTCATGCATATCTTCTAATCTTAGATCCAAATTATTTAATTTTAATTTTTTTTTTTTAAAATTTTGGATCTGATCACATCTCATGTGACATCTGAAATCAATTATTTTCTAATTAAAATAAATTTAAAATTAGATCTAAACAATTTAGAACCATGGCTCTGATACCAGTTGAAGGGAAATCCTGATTTTCCGGTCCAGGTTCGTTCAGATCTGATCAGATCAAGAGATATATTTCAAAAATTTTTCTCTTGATCCCAATCAGATCTTGATATATTTCAGATTTGATTCTTATTATTTTAATAAAATAAAATTAAAAGATAAATTAAATCAAATTTAATTTACCTAATCTGGGTAATCCTATTATCCTGTTGATGATCCTGTTTGCAGCGGAAGGTTCTGGATCTTAGCCACGCAAGCGCCTGGCCTCTACCGGTATCCACTTAGGTTGGATCTAGAGATCCTCTTCTTCTCTATCATGCCTCCAAAAATCAGATCTAGATCTGATCTGGAGGATCTTCAAAACTCTTTTGAAGATGAGCAGTCGTCCTTTGCAGCAGCGCAGCCTTCTTGTTTTTGATCACCTTTCTTTGATCTGAATCACGCCAACCAAGGTCCAAAACTCCTTTTGGACGTAGAGAGCAAGGAGAGAAGAGACTATGGCATGGAGAAGGAGGGGAGAGGCAGCCTTGGGGCGTGGGGTTTCTGAAATGAATTATTTCTTCTTTTTATCTAAGTTGGGTGCAGGGTCTTATTTATAGACTAAGCGTGATCCAACTCCTCTTCCTCCCAACCAATCACAATCCTTTATGAAATCAGATCTAAATCTGATTGGTGGGAATAAAGACCCCTGGATTCCTCCTTAGAGGGCGCCTAAGACCAGTCAAAGTTGGTTCTTAGAAGAACTCTAATTGGAATCCAAAAAGGAGATGGAGTCCTTGTCCAACAAGGACTCCTAGGCGCCTCCAACTTGGGCACACGCCTAGGGTGGCATGCGCCCTTCTCCTTGCCAGGTTCTGGAAGGGGGACAGGCCCCCACCAGCTCTCCAATAGGTGCATGACATGTGGTCAAAAGTCAAAGTGTCAATGGTCAATGTTTGACCAGTCAAAGGTAGACTTTTGACCAAAGTCAAAGAATAAGAAATGGCAAGTGACCAAAAATGGTAGGTAGTATCTTACAAATAAGACAACCTTTTTTGACTTGGACAACCTCCTGTCAGACCATATGAAGGCCTCTGTTTGAGCACAAACTCCTTTGGCTCAGACAGGACAACTTATTTATGATAGCAAAAGAAGAACGTTAGGTTCAATCGAGTGCTAGCATGATTTCCTTGAACCTAATTGAATCTCATTCAGATCAATTGAACTAGATCAGTTCAATTGATGATCACCAAATTCAAACCCTTGTTTGTGTGACCCAGTTAGGTTCAGTTCTGTATGGTAATGGGATATGTCATGATCTCTATCATCGACATCATCGAAACTCCTTTCGATGGATCAGAACTCTTCTGATTCGAACAGCTAGAATGATCGATCATCTAAATCATTCTAATTGCTCCTAAAATCCACCAGTGACACCTAGCAGTATATGGTGGCAACCCATCAGAGCTGATCAGAGCTGAATGCGAACCTCTTGGTGCAGCTACCTATGTGATTCAGTTCTTCTATAATGAGCCCCGATCAGATTAGGGTTAAGGTGAACTCGTCAAACCCTAGTCTCTGTCATATGATGTAATCATTCGATTCGAGTCCAATGTGAAAATCTAAATAGAAACTCTTTCTATTATTTCACTCTACCATGGCCATGGATTTCTGGACTTGATTCTTATGATCATCATAGGGCTACTCCTCTACCACCGAGGTAGATAGATTCCATCTTGATGCAATCCAGTTCCGACAATGAACATGTCATAGCCAACATACACCTCAGGGTTCCATATGGCTAGGAGACCGAGTAATGGTGTAGTCAAACTATAACACCCTCAAGGTGAACTGCCGATGCATCTCAGGTCAAAGAACCAGACATACTACTGCAGCATCGAGTCAGTCATTGATGAGAAGGTAGACTCCCTAATGACTACTCGAGGTGGTCACGCTCAGTGCCCTCATTCTCTAACGAGTACCTATACTCTCGCTCCGGTGTCTCCACACCATAGACTTAAGACTCATCTACTAAAGAGAAGCGATTGTACACCAACCTTCCGGATCAATCACCATCCTCGTGATGATCCTATGGTCCGGAGCAATTTATGAGTTAATAATGATTATTCATGTCTTAAATTTTCAACTGTTGAAAATATGAATTATCATTACCATTAACTCAAAGGATGTATCACAGACACTAAATACACATATGTGATAGAAAATAACCCATTTATTGATTTTTAGTCAAAATTACAATTTTGCCCCTAGAAGTGTATTACAAGTGTCAGCCAATTCTGGCTTCTAGGGCACATATATTTAACAGGAAAAGGATTCTTTTGAAGAAGAATTATGATCTGAATAGGGATCTTCTACCTTCCATTTTTCTTTCCCAAGAGTAATAGGTCCGCTAACCCAAGTTTGCCTCTTTTGGGTTGGTTCCTAAAATTTTGGTGGGAGTTTTTCGATTGGACCACCATCGAAGGTTGCTGCATGGCCTGCACCATCTTAGTGAGGCCGTGAACCTACTATACTAGTAGGTTAAACTACTCTGGATCCACCATGGCCACCGTTGGAGGAGGTGGAGATGCTGGTGATGGTGTTGGCGTAGGTAGATTTGGCTCAGATCTGATGGTGAAGGTGGTGGATCTTCGAGTGGTTGTATCCTTTAGGGGCATCTTTGGAGTAGATGGGGATCAAATGAAGATGGAGCTCGAAGAGGAGAGCAAACGAATCTACTAAGCACTCCTTTTAGAATAAGGGCTTAAAGCATCCCTTTCTCTAGCACCAATTCTGTTGGTGCATAATCTGGTTGACGTCAAAACTAAGCTGGAGCTGGAGAAGATGGGATCACTGTCGACGACCTACAAAATAAAGTTCTAACTGAAGTTGGGGGTGGTGGCTCCGACAGGACCCTCCGATGATCAAGTCAGCTCTTTTGGCCAATAGAAATAGAGTGCTTAGAAAATTTAGGAGTAGAGTAATAGAATGAAAAATGAGAGCCTAGATAGAAAACATATCTAGAGGATCTCTTTTATAGATGGAGCCTATAATAAACTGATGGTAATAGCTGTATCTATCTAGTAGTGGGCCATTCAGGCCACGTGGAGTTTGTTATGGAAGGTGGTGTCCATTGTCGTGATGCACCAGTCCATTAGTATTTAATAGTTGAAGTTTAGAGAGAGTAGGCATTAGCAATGAAGAGCATCGAATCACAATAGTTCTAGAGAGGTTCGTGATCCTTTGAGGTCGTCCGCATATAGGTTGGTTCGTATTGAGTTGGTAGCTAAATTCATGTGAATGACGAGATCCTTCTAAATGGCTGGAAGGAGATCGACTGGAAGGAGCTTGCCTGGCAATTGGAAGGAGATCGATTCAAAGAAGGTCGGCTGAAGGAAGTTTGCCTGGTGACTGGAAGGAGATTGATTGGAAGGAAGTTGGCTGAAGGAAGCTTGCCTGGTGACTGGAAGGAGATCATCCGAAAGGTGTTCAATAGGAGGAGTTCATCTGGAAGGAGGATGATTTAAATTGTGTTATTCACTTTTAGTCAAAGGATAGGGTTAGTATATCAATAATTCTCCTTCATCATTCAAGAGCATGCGGCCAAACTTTGGTGTGCTTTCAGGAGGTTCTGTAGCATGAACTCATCTCTGAGGAGATTGATAAATCTCCATAGGAACGAGGTCGATAGTCAAGGACTTCAATGAGGGATATTTTGCCCTCGATACGCCCTTTGAGCATCTAGATGGAGTTTGACAAGAGTCCGATTGGAGGAGTCCGAAAGGTATGTTACTGAAGGAATCCGAAAGATTGGAGGCTGGAGGGAATTCAGCTTCTCTGAGGTTATCTGGCTATTGGGAGGAGTTCAGTCGGTGAGAACTTGGTTGGCGATTATGATGGATGGATGACTTTGATACTCTTGTGACTCGTTCATTATTTTTGGAGCTCAGCTATTTTTAGGGCTATCTGAAGGCTAATAAAAGGAAGACGAGGCCCTTTTGCCTGCGTACTCAAAGCACTTGGTGCAAGAATGCAGAGGTCCATCTCTCTTTGTAGGTTGCTGAAGTTCATCCAAGGAGAAGTTCTGGCGATTTGCTGTCAAACCAATATTGAACAGCCCTGACGGATTCCAATTGAGAAGGGGTTCAAGCAGCCTCAAGGTCGGCCATGCCAGACTGCATTGGAACTAAACACTCAACTGCTTGGAGGGTCGCCATCACTATTCAAGCTCATCTGGGTGAAACTCGTAATGTCTTATAGGTTCTAGAGTCACTAATTGAAGTTTGCCATGGTTGTTGTCGCTGGACGATGTTATCTCAAGACCTGAGATCTCATTGGACTTCGACCGTAAAGGGTTTACCCCTAACATGGTTTATGTCATAATAATGAACTAGCATGAAGGAAGGCCTTAATGTAGTGAACATAACACTAAGTATCCAATCTAGAATTAAATCAATTGAATCCATCCATGAAGCTAGCTTGATTGTGTTTGGCCCAAGCACTGCTTTCTTTTTGCCTAAGAGAGCTGGCTCGAATCCATCTCGAGCTAGCTCGATCTCACCCCGTGCCGGTTTGGTTGCGTATCCGAGCCAGTTCGACTATATATTGGCTTGGCTTTTGAATCTCGAGATGCTAGATTCACTGAAGAATTAAATCTATCAAATCAGCTAGGTAAGTGGGAGAGAGGTCGGGGTCCTCCCATTGCTTTTCTTAGATATCAATAAATTGGTTAGGTCAGATAATAGAATCAATTAAAAACCACATTCTCTTTACCAATCATGAACTACTTTCTTAGACACCGATTGATCAATTTGACATCCAGATTGGTTCTGCTATCAGTTAATTATACTGTAACTTAATATAATTTTATAGAGGGCTTTAATTGATCTTTATGCATATTCTAATTCAAAATATATAACATACATGAATTAATAATATCAATCATATCAGCATGTATCATCACTCTAGGGCAACCATCATCACATAGTGAACATTTGCCACTATACCAGGGCAATCTTAAAGAATCATATACATCATAATCTAATTATGAATAATTAAATAGATCACATCATATTAATAACATGCTAAAATTTCAAATATGATTATATTATATTTACAACTGCCATTAAAGCATAAACATAACAACATATGATTTAGTCTAATAAGGTTTGCTCTGATACCACTGAAGGATTTGATGTATAGGGTGGAAGCATAGATGTCAAGCAAAATTATGAAATCATAAAACCAAACCCAAAACATAGGACCATCTTATTAGAATTTAAATTATATAATATATATTTATAACATAAATGAAGGTATTGGAACATACTTTCGATCGCTAGACCCTAACTTGACCCTAATCGTCGGCAGCAGTCTATCGGGGGTTCTACCAGGTGCCCTTATGTTCATCCTCCAACATTGATCCACATGACAACTTAATCAAGACACCAGTACCTCTAATTATTTTAATTAAAATTCTTATGATAAGAACTTTAATTATTTGGGTAGAACCTTTCCTAGCCCTTGCTGTCATCCTTCTGGCCTACTCTTTCTTATCTTTCTTTTCTCCTTGTCTTCCTTTAAAATCTTCCTAAGCCCTTATTCTAAAGTAGACCTTTGGTCCTTAATTAGGAATTATCTTAACAAGGGAAGGAAGAAAGAAATTAGACAACTAGGAAGAGTGGTATGAAAGAAAGAAGAGTTCTGAATTCATCTTGGACTCACGGAGTGCATCCCTATTTATAATGTACGTAGGGGTTTCTCCAAAAATTTTTCATGCCCATTCCTTATTCTCACCTCACGCCCATTCAAAAATATCATGCCCCATCAGAAGAAAATGTTACATGGATTTCAAAAAATTAATATGAAGAGGTACCTTCAATAGAGGACTCTTTGTATAAATCTATGTAACTTTCTTCCAAAGGATCGCAATACTTTCATATTGGCATCATTAATTTCTACCATTGATCAACATCAAATGCTGATCCAAAGGTCTAAAAGGATGGCACAAAATCAGAAGATGGTGTGGGAAACTTAGGCATGGAAAAGTCAAAGCTTCAAGGTGTTTGACTTGCTCCAAGAGGCGCGTACAAGGGAGGGGATGACAAGGACTCCTTAGTTATCCAAATACTAGATAACCAATGAAGAGATTCATTAGCAGGACTCTTCTATACCCTCTCTTCATCTAAAATTCATGTAACATAATTTACGTGAAATAAATGAAGGTAGATGACGTCAAAACACTTCCACACGCCACATGTCCCAAGCGTATAAACCAAAACCTCATGCACCAAGAGAGAGAGTCTCTAGCATGTGGGTTGCTGTTAGATGATGCCTAGATCTTGGTCATCAAGCCAAAGGTTAATCCAATCAGTTAGCCAAATTTAATTTGACTAAAATTGGATTTAATTAGCTTAAATCGGAACCAGATTCGAATCCAGGTGCTAGGATTTGCAATATGTGCTAGCATATTCAACCACCAAACATGATCTAATCTAATTAGACCCTTGATCAATTCTCTTTGTGTGTGACCCATTGGATTCTACATCTAGCTAGTAGTAGATCTAGATGCAATTTGACCTAATTTGGTTAGAACTCAACCAAATCGATTTAGGTCAAAACTAGCTAACCCAATTCAATCAATTAGAACACTTTCTAATTAACAATCAAATTAAACTTTTTAATTCGATCGATCCTACAAGACAAGATTGACATCTAGCAATGTATCATGTCTATTCGAAAGATATAAAATTTTGATAGAAATATCAAAAATATCCTTCAGTGGAAAGTTACAGTACAATAGAATCCTTCAATCACCCTGCATTCCAAATATGACTACAGATATGGAATTATGTCAAATCTATTTTTATATTTATTTTTCTTTCGAATCATATGATGATGATTCGATTAATAAAACTTCAAAAACCATTTCCAATTTTCATCATGCTTTGATCAAAGCTTCCTGAATCATCATTCAATTAAAGCAAGTAGGATGCAATCTCCTCTTACTAGGAGTGATCGATTTCTTGTTGACACACTCATAACCTCCATATGCAATCCACCATATCCAAATCATCCCGTACATGACTAAGTCATGAATGAGTATAAACCAAAATACGGATTTATGCATGCAATGTTCTATGGTAGTCATAGGTTAAAGGATTATATGCACAACTTCCACTATGAGAACCATCTATTGACATGCAGATAAGACTCCATTAGATGTTCTTGAATTGGATCAATTCAGAGAACTCATTCTCTAATGAGCATCCATATCCTTGTATTAGTATCATACACAAGTGATTGTGAGATCAATCACCCTCTAAAGGAGAATCCTGAATTTTTGGGGTCAGGTTCGTTTAGATCTGATTGGATCGAGAGGCATATTTCAAAAATTTCTTTTTAGATCTTAATGAGATCTGATATTTTTTAGATCTAATTTTATGATTTGATAAACAAAAAAATTAAATTAAATTAAATCTAAATTAATTTTACCTTGATTTTAGGTAATCTGATTATCCGTTGATGATTCTGCTGAAGCCCTGAGGTTCTGGATCTAGCCACGTAAGTGCCTGGCCTCTACCGATATCCACTCAGGTTGGATCTGAAGATCTTCTCCTTCTCTTTATTTTTTCGAAGAATCAGATTTGGATCTAATTTGGAGGATCTTCGAAACTTCTTTCGAAGATCAGCAGTCATCTCTACAACGGTGCTCTCTTCTTCCTTTATCGTCAGTCTTTTCTTGTCTGAATCGCACTAATCTGAAGCCCAACTATCCTTGGGCATGGAGAGGAGAGAGATGGCCTGAAGGTGGCATGGAGAAGGGAGAGGGATAGCATTAAGGTGTGGCTAGGAGAGGAGTCTCTGAAAAGTGGACGTAGACAGGTCTTTATATAGACCCTACTGCGCCATGCAGTGCCACATCACCCCAGCCAATCATTTTGCTTCGTGCAATCGGATCTAAATTTGATTAGTGGGATGACATCACCTGATCCAATCAGGTGAAAGACCCATAGATTCATCCTTAGATGGTGCCTAAGACTGGTCAAAGTCTATAGGTGAGGGTCACCTAGTTTGAATCCAAGAAGCAACCTGGAGTCCCATCCGTATGGGACTCCAGACGTCCCTATCCATGGGCACATGCCATCCTAGGCGTGCATCCCTTTCTTTCCAATTTCTAGGGAGGAGACAAGCCCCTATCTGCTCTCCAATAAGTGCATGACACATGGGCAGATGTCCAAGGGTCAAAGGTCAACATTTGACCAAAGTCAAAGGATAAGAATTAGCAGGTGACGGAAAATGGTAGGTATTATCTTAAACTTATCTCATAAATTAAGACAATACTTTTTTGACTTAGACAAGCTTCAGTCAGACCTGGTAAAGGTACCTAAGTGAGCACAAACTCATTTGGCTCGGTCGAAATGACTTATAATGATAGAAAAAAGGAAGAATGTTAGGCTCAATCATGTGCTAGCACGATTTTCTTAAACCTAATTGAATCTAATTCAAATCAATTGAACTGGATTAGTTCAATTGATGATATCTAGATTCAAATCCTTGTTTATGTGATCCAGTTAGATTTAGTTCTATATGGTAATGAGATATGTCATGATCTCCATCATCGACATTATCGAAACTCCTTTCGATTGATCAGAATTCTTCTGATTCAGACAACTAGAATGATCGATCATTTAAATCATTCTAATTGCTCCCAAAATCCGTCAGTGACACCTAGCAGTATATGGTGGCAATCCATCAAAACTGAAAATGAATCTCTTGGTGTAGCTACTTGTGTGATTAAGTTCTTCTATCTTGAGCCCCGATCAGATTAGGGTTAAGGTTGACTCGTCAAACCCTAATTTCTATCATATGATTTAATCATTTGATTTAAGTTCGATGTGAAAACCTTAATAGAAACTCTTTCTATTATTTCACTCTCTACCATGGCCATGGGCTTATGGACTTGATTCTCATGATCATCATAGGGTTGCTCTTCATCCACCGAGGTAGATAGATTCCATCTTGGTGCAATCCAATTTCTACAATGAACAAGCTATAGTCCTCTGGGTTCTGAATGGCTAGGAGATCGAGTCATGGTATCGTCAAACTATAACATCCTCAAGGTAAACTACCAATGCACCTTAGATCAAAGAATCAGACACACCACTGTAGCTTCAGTCTGTCATCGATGAGAAGGTAGACTTTCTTATGACTACTCGAGGTGGTCACACTCAGTGCCCTCATTCTCTAACGAGTATCTGTACTCTCGCTTCGATGTCTCTACACCATAGACTCAAGACTCATCCGGATCAATCACCATCCTCATGATGATCCTATGGTCAGGAGCATTTTATGAGTTAATAATGAAAATTCTTATATTAAATTTTCAACTCTTGAAAATAAGAATTATCATTACCATTAACTCAAGGAATGTATCACAGACACTAAATACAGATATGTGATAAAAAATAACCTATTTTATTATTTATAGTTAAAATTATAATTTTGCCCCAAGAAGTGTATTAGAAGTGTCAGCCAATTCTGGCTTCTAAGGCACACATATCTAACAAACTTCCACTTGATCTAAAGTCAATTGGCTACAAATCTAAGTCCCATCTTCTCAAGGTGGGCTTCGATCTTCTGCTGGTCCAACAACCTTGTAAGCGGATTCGCCGCATTGTCTGTGGAGTCGACTCTCTTGACCTTGACGTATCCCTTCTCGAGGTAATCACGGATGAGGTGGTATCACCACTCAATGTGCTTGGATTTCTGGTGAGACCTCAGCTCCTTAGCAAGGGCTATGGCACCATTATTGTCGTAGTGCAGAAGAATGGCATCTGATGGCATCACTTCGATCTCTGTGGCAAACTTCTTATACCAGAATGCCTCCTTTGCAGCTTCTGACGCAGTGATGTATTCTGCTTCCATGGTGGAATCTGCTATCACTGTCTGCTTGAAACTTTTTCAACTGACAGCTCCACCATTGCACAAAAATAGACTTTCTGATGTCGACTTTTGATCATCTACATCAGACATAAAATCTGAGTCTGTATATCCCTAGACTTGGAGTTCTTCATTATCAAAGACCAACAATATTTTCTTAGTTCTTCTCAAGTACTTAAGGATATATTTCACAAAAATCCAGTATTCTTCACCTAGATTCGACTGATATCTGCTCGTGACACTCACAACATGGGCTATATCAGGTCATGTACATAACATGGCATACATGAGGCTCCCTATTGCTGAAGCATAAGGAATCTTGCTCATGCATTCTATTTCCTTAGGTGTGCTAGGGCACATCTTCTTAGAAAAATGAATGCCATGTCTGATGGGTACTAAACCCCTCTTAGAGTTTTCCATACTAAACCTTTTTAGCACTTCCTCTATGTACATCTTCTGTGAAAGTCCTAGCATCCTACTTGGTCTATCTATATAGACCTTAATTCCTAGAATAAATGATGCTTCTCCTAGGTCTTTCATGGAGAATTTTTTAGATAACCATATTTTAACTATGGTCAACATGGGAATATCATTCCCAATAAGGAGGATGTCATCCACGTACAATACGAGGAAGACAACAGCGCTCCCACTGATCTTTTTGATGACACATGGCTTCTCTTCATTCTTAATGAAACCAAACATTTTGATCACATCATTAAAATGAGTATTCCATCTTTGAGATGCTTGCTTAAGTTCATATATGGACCTTTGCAGCTTGCAAATCTTGTGATCATCATCACTGGATGTGAAACCTAGTGGCTATTCTATAAAGATATCTTCCTCAAGATATCCATTTAAGAATACCGTTTTCACATCCATTTGCCATATTTTATAATCAAAATAAGCTGCAACAGCAAGCAATGTGCGAATGAATTTTAGCATAGCTACTAACGAAAAGATATCCTGATAGTCAATGCCTTCGCATTGACTATAATCTTTTGCCACTAATCTAGCTTTGAATGTCTCCACATTTCCATCTACACCAATCTTTCTTTTGTAGATCCATTTACACCTAATAGGTACTATACCTTCTAGTGGATCTACCAAGGTCCAGACTTGGTGTGAGTGCATCGAGTCAATTTTTGACTTCATTTCCTCTAACCATTTCTCAGAGTCAAATATCTGATATCACCTTATTATAGGTTTTGGGATCATCACCATGAATCTCATTACCTACGAGGAAAATTTTCTCTACATCCTCTGCAATAGTACCTAAGTACCTCTCAGGAGGATGGAAAATTCTTTCCGATCTACGAGGTGGAGGAGGTAGTGTATGGATTAGCTCAACCTGATTTGGTTCCATATGGTCCTTAGCTCGTTGCTCTTGTGAGACTTTCTCATCGAGCTTGATCTGCTTTCCAATGCTGCTATCTTGAATAAACTATTTTTCAAGAAAGATGGCATGTCGACTCACAATCATATTATGATCTTCTGGAATGTAGAAATAATATCCTAATTACTCTTTAGGATATCCTATAAATCAAGCTCTAAAGGACCTAAAGTCTAACTTGTCTGCTTGTTGTCTTTTGATATAAGCCGGATAATCCTAAATTCTGATATGACTCAGACTTGATTTCTTACCATGCCATATCTCATACGGTGTGGTAGGAATGGTTTTAGAAGGAACCCTATTTAGTAAGTATATTGCAGTTAACAAACAGTATCCCTAAAAAAAATCAGGGAGGTTTGTAAAGCTCATCTTAGATCGGACCATATCTAATAGGGTCCGATTCCTCCATTTTGAAACTTCGTTGAGTTAAGGTGTTCCTGGTGGAGTCCATTGAGAGACTATGCCATTTTTCTTGAGATAGTCCAAGAATTTCTAACTAAAGTATTCACCTCCTCGATCTGATCGAAGAACCTTAATGGATTTTCTAGTTTGCTTTTCTACTTCATGTCTAAACTCCTGAACTTTTCAAAGGCTTCAGACTTGTATCTCATAAGATACATATATCCATACCTAGAAAAATCATCAGTAAAGGTTATGAAGTAGACTAGGTTGCCTCTAGCTAGCATATCAAATGGGCCGCACACATCAGTATGTACTAGGGCAAGAAGATCGGTGGCCTTTTCCCCATGTCCTATAAAAGGGAGCTTAGTCATTTTGTCATGAAGACAGGATTCACAAATTGGATATGACTCGAAAGTCAACGGACTCAATAGCCCAATTTTCTTCAATTTGTTAACCCTATCTTCTACTATATGACCTAATGCCATAGATACCTATCATTTGGACTATCCCTAGCTCATTTTGATTTTATGGCATTCACATTTTGCTCGAAATTAAAAATAGATACATCAACATGTAACTGATAAAGACCGTTACTAAGGAAACCATTTGCAATTTTATTTTTTTCATAAAGAATGTTACAATGGTCCTTAAGAAAATTAATTACATAGCCTTCTAATGAAAGGCAAGAAATAGAAATCAAATTCCTGCTTGCTGCAGGCACATAATAATAGTCTTTTAATACTAAGTCTAAACTAGATGGTAGTCGAAGAGGATATGTTCCCATGGCCATGGCAGCAACTCTTGCTCAATTTTCAACATGCAGATCATCTCACCATCCCTCAGCATCCTGCTAACCTCAAGATCCTACATAGAAGTGCACAAGTGAGCACTAGAACCAGAGTCAAGCACCCAACTAGATGTAGAAGAAACCATAAGGTTAGACTCAATAATGAGCATACCTCCAGAAGGACCCACCTCCTTCTTCTTTAGGATGGCAAGGTAAGTAGGGCAGTCCCACTTCTAGTGGCCATCATTGTTGTAATAAAATACTATTCTTTGTCAACGGCCTTCTTCTTCAGCTCTGCCTTTTTCTTCTTTCCTCCTTCCACCTTCTGCTTTTTCACAAACTTCTTCTTCTTTTCAAAAGACTTTCTCTTGGAAGAAGTCCATTCCATAGCAAGCATTGAGCCTTTAGAACCTTTCATGGAAAGCTCAACAGTAACCAGCATGTTCATAAGTTCGGCCAAGGAGTTTTGAAGTTTATGCATATGGTAGTTCATGATGAACTGTCCATATGCATCAGTCAAAGATTGCAGAATTATATCATTCTGCAGATCCAAGTCTAACCTCACTCTGAGCTTCTCAAGCTCTTCCATGTCCTTAATCATCATTAGATAATGATCTTGGACTGACTGTCCATCATGCATCTTAGCCTTAAACAGTCGTTTACTAACTTGATACTCAGCTATGCGACTCTGTTCACCAAACATCTTCTGTAGGTGAGCCAATATTTGGTGAGTAGTCCTGATATCTTCATGTTGGTGCTGAAGTTCATCAGACATCAAGCCCAACATATAGTATCTGGCCTTGTTATCATCGTCTATCCACTTATCCAGAGATGCTCTCTATTTAATGGATGGACGAGCTAATAAGGTGGGAGGGTCCTGGTCCAGTACATAAGTTAACTTCTCGGAACCCAAAAGAATTTTGAAGCTCCAGAGCCAATCCTTATAATTTGGTCTGATCAGTCTATTGGTGTCCAAGATTTGTGCTAGTGGGTAGGATGCAGACATTTTCCTGTAGAGAGTCAAAGTTTCTAGTTAGATATTATAATTAGAACTTAACTAATTTATTTAAGAATTTTATTTTTAAATAAATTAGCTCCCACTATTTTCTCAGATCCCTACACTTCCTCTGTAGAGATGCAAAAATCTCCATGATTAATGATTTTTAGTGGATGGTGCGGTCCCACCAACTGACTCATCACCTCACCTAATAGTTATTGGTGATGGGTTAGCCAATGAGTGAACAACTCTTGTTCAATAATTCTCTAATCATGATGCACCCAATCTTGGTCTCTAATTTATGAATCTCACCGTGTCCATAATATTGATCCACTTCTTAGTTAAGTCAGACCCACCATTTACACAGATTGGATTCCTAATTGAGTCTCTCGCCGTATCCAAAATATTAAGCCCAATTCATCCTCCAACCTATAGCATCCAATGCCTAATAGACATGGTTGCATCTTTCTGGTGCAACTGAGCCACTGTAACCAACCAAGAACAATCAACCCCCGGGAAGGGCCCACACATCTACAATGGTGGAAGACCTTAGACTTAATCATTTCTTAGGAAGATTTGATTTAGGTCTCATTAAACTAGACTTGACATAGTCATAACCATTATGACTAACCTAGTGGCATGGGTTAGCTCGGATTATTGACCACCTAAGATCAGAACTGAGTCAACAAACATGGCCAAGTAAGTGAGGTCGGTGGAAGGAATATGCCATTAACTCGATAAGAATGCATTCGAGTCAAGTAGCTTCTAATTAAAAATCAGTCGGTCGTATCTGCCAAACTTACCTTAGACACCAAATTGTTGAGCCAGAACCAGTCAGGTTAGCCTACAATCCAGACTCTAACCACTGAGCGTAATTAGGTTTTAGCTTGATTGATCACTCACGTGACTCGATCTTGACCTAGATTTAATCCTATTAGGCTGGTCAATTTAAGCATTGTTGATCCTATATAACCAACTCTTGATTTAGTTTGATCAATCGCTAGACCTAATTGAGCTACCCAAGCCTGAACCCAATTTTATGAACATATATTAGATCTAAAAATTCTCAATTTTAGACCTAATATATTTTATAATCTTAATTTTTAATTAAGTTTAGGGTTCATAAATAAAACATGTAAATAAGATCCTAGGGTTTCAGGATCTAGAATTTTGCAGAAAGTAAGTTTTTAATTTTTGATTAAGGACGAACGCACAGCACCCCAACACATCATAAGAACACCCCATCAAATAGGAGGAGAGGGTCTTTAAACCCTACTTTATTCTTATGACCGGACGGCCAAGGGGGATGCCTTAATCAGAAATACAACTAATTTACAAAAACTAATTAGATCTAAGCATATATCTCATGTAAAAATTGATCTAATTAAAACATATTTTGTATACATCATATGTATCATATCATGCATGTTTTCTAGATCTAAATTATCTCATAATCATCTAAAAAATTAAATTTAAATTTAATCTCATCAAAAAATTTAATCTAGATCCTATTGTAGAACTATTCTACAACTAGTCTAAACATGCAACTATCATATCTCATATAAATAAATGAAATTAAATTTATTTTCTATTTTTAGATCTAATTATAATATTTATAAGATAAAAAAATGATAAAGAAATAGATCTAAAAATTATATTTAATCAAACAAAAATTATGATTATACTAGACTATACATAGAACTTTTCTATTCCTAGTCTAGTTATGTATCTCATACATATTAGATCTGGATTAATTAATTTTAATTTTTTATTTTTTTAATTTTAGATCTAATTATATCTCATGTGATATCTAAAATTAATAATTTATTAGATTAAATCAGATCTAAGTAAATTTTATAAGAACCTGGCTCTGATACCAGTTGAAGGAGAATCCTGAATTTCTGGGGTCAGGTTCGTTCAGACCTGATTGGATCGAGAGGCATATTTCAAAATATTTTTCTTAGATCCTAATTAGATCTAACATTTTTTAAATCTAATTGTATGATTTGATAAACAAAAAAATTAAATTAAATTAAATCTAAATTAATTTTACCTTGATTCAAGGTAATCTGATTATTCATTGATGATCCTGCTGAAGCTTTGAGGTTCTGAATCTAGCCACGCAAGTGCCTGGCCTCTATCAGTATCCACTTGGGCTGGATTTGAAGATCTTCTCTTTTTCTTTCTTTTCTCTAAGAATCAGATCTGGATCTAATTTGGAGGATCTTCGAAACTTCTTTCGAAGATTAGTAGTCATCTCTGCAGCGGTGCTGCCTTCTTCCTTTCTCGTCAGCATTTTCTTGCCAGAATTGCACCAATCTAAAGCCCAACTATCCTTGGGCATGGAGAGAAGAGAGATGGCCTGAAGGTGGCATAGAGAAGGGAGAGAGACAGTCTTGGGGCATGGCTAAGAGAGGAGTCTTTGAAAAGTTGGCGTAGATAGGTCATTTTATAGACCCTACTGCGCCATGCAGTGCCACATCACCCCGGCCAATCATGTTGCTTCATGCAATCATATCTAAATCTAATTGGTAGGATGACATCATCTGATTCAATCAGATGAGAGACCCACAGATTCATCCTTAGGTGGTACCTAAGACTGGTCAAAGTCTATAGGTGAGGGTCACCTAGTTTGAATCCAAGAAGCAACCTGGAGTCCCATCTTTATGGGACTCTAGGCATCCCTATCCATGGGCGAACGCCATCCTAGGTGTGCACCCCTTCCTTTCCAATTTCTAGGGAGGGGACAAGACCCTATCTTCTCTCCAATAAGTGCATGACACATGGGTAGATGTCCAAGGGTGAAAGGTCAATGTTTGACCAAAGTCAAAGGACCAGAATTAGCAGGTGATGGAAAATGGCAGGTGTTGTCTTAAACTTATCTCATAAATTAAGACAAGCCTTTTCTGACTTGGACAAGCTTCAGTCAGACCAGGTAAAGGTACCTGAGTGAGCACAAACTCATTTGACTCAGTCGAGATAACTTATAATGATAGAAAAAAGGAAGAATGTTAGGCTCAATTGTGTGCTAGCACGATTTCCTTGAACCTAATTGAATCTAATTCAAATCAATTGAACTGGGTTAGTTCAATTGATGCTACCGAGATCCAAATCCTTATTTGTGTGACCCAATTAGGTTCAATTCTATATGGTAATGAGATATGTCATGATCTCCATCATAGACATCATCGAAACTCCTTTTGATGGATTAGAACTCTTTTGATTCAGACAACTGAAATGATCGATCATCTAAATCATTCTAATTGCTCCTAAAATCGATCAGTGACACCTAGCAGTATATGGTGGCAATCCATCAAAATTGAAAATGAACCACTTGGTGCAGCTAACTGTGTGATTAAGTTCTTCTATCTTGATCCCCAATCAGATTAGGGTTAAGGTGGACTCATCAAACCCTAATTTCTATCATATAATTTAATCATTCGATTCAAGTCCGATGTGAAAATCTTAATAAAAACATTTTCTATTCTTTCACTCTCTGCCATGGCCATGGGCTTATGGACTTGATTCTCATGATCATCATAGGGCTGCTCCTCATCCACCGAGGTAGATAGATTCCATCTTGGTGCAATCCAATTCCTACAATGAACATGCTATAGCCAACATACACCTTATGATTTCGAATGGCTAGGAGACCGAGTCATGGTGTAGTGAAACTATAGTACCCTCAACGTGAACTATCGATGCACCTCAGATTAAAGAACTAGACACACCACTGCAGCTTTGAGTCAGTCATCGATGAGAAGGTAGACTTCCTTATGACTGCTCGAGGTGGTCACGCTCAGTGCCCTCATTCTCTAACGAGTACCTGTACTCTCACTTCGGTGTCTCTATATCGTAGACTCAAAACTCATCTACTATAAAGAAGCGATTATACACTAACCTTTCAGATCAATCATCATCATCATGATGATCCTACAGTCAGGAGTATTTTATGAGTTAATAATGAAAATTCTTGTCTTAAATTTTCAACTCTTGAAAATAAGAATTATCATTACCATTAACTCAAGGGATGTATCACAGACACTAAATATATATATGTGATAAAAAATAACCCATTTTATTATTTATAGTTAAAATTATAATTTTGCCCCTAGAAGTGTATGACAAGTGTCACCCAATTCTGGCTTCTAGGGCACATATATCTAACACTCTCTCCATCAAGCATACATAAGATGTGCCAGTCTTATCGAAAATATTGATCCCCAACTCAATATTTCATCGATCATGAATATTTAAAATTAGAATTTTAAGATTTTAGATCTCACTGGTATGATCTCATTATAGCCCTAATTTATGGAATTCATCATAATCTTAAATATATATATAATTAAGATGCAGCATATGATGAAATAAATATTTTTATTAATATAAAATATCTTTACATGTGTTTGGAAGATAAAAGAATAGCCCGTCAAAATACATATTTCTATTGGCTTGAGGGCATATTTCTTTCAGTAATATGTCTTCAAGATATGAAACCAAGAAGACTATGATACTCTTACTAGCTTTCTTATATATACATGGTTTATCCATATTTTTTATGAAACCAAACTCTTTGACTGCCATATGAAATCAGATGTTCCAACTCCTTAAAGTCTACTTTAATCCATAAATGAATCTTTTAAGCGTGCATACTTGATTCGATCTCACACTAGAGATGAATCCTTCTAGCTGTGTTATATAGATCTTTTCCTCAAGATTATCATTAAAAAAAGTGGCCTTGACATCTATCTGCCAGATTTTATAATCATAATATGCTGCTATAGCAAGTAAAATCTGTATAGACTTTAGCATAGCCGCTGGCAAAAAGGTTTCATCATAATCAATTCCTTATTTCTGTCTGAAATCTTTTGCCACCAACCTAGCCTTGTAGAACTCAATTTGGCCATTAGCTCCAGTCTTCTTTTTGAAGACCCACTTGCATCCTATAGGGCTTACACCCTCTAGTGCGTCAACTAAAATCCAAACTTGGTTAAAGTACATAGAGTCCATTTTGGATTTCATTGCATCTAGCCACTTGTCAGAGTTCTTACTCATGATGGCTTCAAAACAGGTTAATGGATCATCATCTTGAACGATATTTTCCTCATTATCATTTTCTATGATGAAATCATATCTTAGAGGTGCATGATGCACTCTCTCTGACCTACGAAGAGGAGGTGTATATAGTGGATGTACCTTATCCTTGGGTACTTTTGGTTGAGGATTTTCATTAGATAATTCTGGGTTTGTTTGTAGGTCCTGAACTTTCGTAAGTTCAAAATTTCTCCCACTGCCTCCTTCTTGGATGAATTCCTTCTCTAAGAATATGTCATACCTACTAACAATTACCTTTTGTTTAGTAGGATGGTAGAAATAATATCCACTAGTTTTCTTAGGATATCCTACAAATAAATATTTTTCTGACTTTGAACTTAGCTTATATCCAAAAATATTCCTAACATAAGCAGGACAACACCATATCTTAATATGCTTAAGATTAGATTTTCTTCCATTTTATAATTCATCTAGAGTGCTAGGAATAGACTTTGAAGTCACTCTATTAAGAATATAAATCATAGTTTCTAGGGCAATCCCCAGAAGGATATTGGAAGATCAACATAGCACATCATGGATCATACCATTTTCATAAGAGTATGGTTCAATCTTTTTGCTACACCATTTAATTATGGCGTATAAGGAGGTGTCCATTCAGAGAAAATTTTTTTTCTTTAAGATAATCAAGAAACTCACTGAATAAGTATTTGCTACCTCGATAAGGTCGAAGGACTTTAATACTTCTAACAGTTTGATTTTCAACTATTTTCTGATATTTCTTAAACTTATCAAAAGCCTTGGACTTGTGTTTTATAAGATACACATATCCATATCTTAATAAGTCATCAATAAATATGATGAAATAGGAATATCCTCCTCTGGCTTGAGTTGTTATTAGCCTACATATATCTGAATATACTACAGCTAATAACTCATTTACCCTTTCTTTATATCCAGAAAATAGAGACTTGGTCATTTTTTGTATGAGACAAGATTCAAAAGTTCCATATGATTCATAATCATAAGATTCAAAAAATTTCTCTTTGTATAACTTGTTTATCCTTGAATCACTTATGTGACTAAGGCAGCAATGCTAGTGAAATGATTTATTAACATCTTCTCTCTTTCTCTTCATTTTTTTATCATTATAAAATATATTTTCATTAAGTGACAAAACTAGAAAACCATTGTTTATATGCCCATTACCAAAGAACTCATTAGAATGATAAATAAAGCAACCAATGCTCAAAAATTATATTTGATATCCATCTTGTAACAAAAGAGATATAGATACAATATTTTTTATAACATTGGGCATATAATAACATTCTTCCAATATGAGATTTCTTCCAATTGGCAGCTCTAGTAAGTAAGTTCCCACAGCTTAAGCAAAGATGGTTTCTCCACTAGCAATGAAAAGCTTGAACTCATCTTTCTTTAGCCCTCTAATTCTCTATAGCTCTTGCAAAGAATTGCAGATATGAGAACCACATGCGGTATCCAATATCCATGAATTACTGATTGAAGTACTTAATGAAAATGCTATATGTATCATATACATACCCTTTTGTGTAGCATTTTCTTTTATTTTTGCAAGATAACTCTTGCAAGTCTTCTTCCAATATCCCATCTTGCCATAATGATAATAGGTCATGCCTACTGGAACATTCTTCGCCTTCTTCTTGAAGGTGCTTATTTTAGGATTCAACTTATTTCTTTTCTTTGAACCCTTCTTGCCAGTCTTTTTCTTGTTCACCATCACAAGTGGACCTTTCTCTCCTTTTATATGATTTTCTACTACTTTCAACATATTTAGTAGCTTTGGCAGGAAAGTATCCATTTTATTTATATGATAATTCATCATAAACCAGGAGTCTTAAAGACACTATATTATGAGATCCTGACTGAGCTCTGCATCCATGGTAAAACATAATTGACCTAATCTGGTGATTAAGTCAATCAGTTTTAGAACATGATTCTGAACCAAAGTTTTCTCATCATCTAAGCTTGGAATAACTGCTTAGAAAATTCATATCTAGCAGTCCAGCTCTGTGCTTTATAAAGCTCCTTTAAATTGAGCAATATGAAGGAAAAATTCATACTCTCATGTTACCTCGGTAATTCATTACTCATTAAGGCCACTATTATACACTCGACAGTAGTACTATCATTTTGCCACATCTTTTATATGTGGCTTTCTCCTCCTCAGAAGCATCTTCACTAATCGGACTAGGGTCAAAAGTGTCTAGAACATAAGATAACTTCTCATACATAAGCACTATGTGCAAGTTCCTCAACCAATCCATGTAATTGGGATCAGTCAATTTATTTGTATCAAGAATGAATTACAATGAGTGTGAAGAAGCCATTTTGCAAATGTCTTAATCTACATGAAATAAGAACACTAATATAAGCAAACCACTCAAGATGACATGTATAACTAGATGAGATCTTTTATTCTAGTTATTACTCTCACTATTTTTCCATATATCATAGCCCTCTTTTTGGCATACAAGAAAACCCTAAACCAGTTTCTTACTGGGGTTGAGATCATTATCCCTCAAAGAAGTCTTGTGGATAGCACAACAAACTTCAATGAGTTCAAAGGTAGGAAAATCTATCCAATTGCATCTCCATGCAACTCTCAACATAACTTGCCTCTAAAACATTCATAGTTTTGTGGATAGTACAATAAACTATAATATTTTAATTAAGTCAAATCCTAGCACAACCTTACAACATAACAAATAAGTGTCGATTATGCTAGGACAACCTTACAATTAGAATGATGAATTAGTACAATATACATCATGATATCTAATCTAAGACATTACATCAAGTCACAAAAATAAAATTATAACAACTAATACATGATCATATTACATGACATAATATATTAACATGATCATAAGCCAAAACATGTATGATTGCATTATAGATTCAATTATGTATGCATCATATTATAACATACTTTAAATTATTATTAAAAGCATTCATGCATATGATTGAATCATACAAGGTGTGCTTTGATACCACTCTAGGTTCTGCAATAGATTTCAAAACTTTGATCTATAGAAACCTAATTCCTAGGACCGATCTTGATGATTTTCAATCACATACATGCATAAGAAATAAGATTAGGAAATATACTCTTAGTAATCTGATTCGAAAAAAGTTTATTTCCATGAGGCATCCACATGTTCACCCTCCAATAGTAATCCACATAGGAATTAACTTCAAGAATGATTCCTCTTGAATGCTTGCTTGCTGAATTCTATTCAAGAATTTCTTGGCCTTCTTCTCCCTTCTTAACTCCTTGTTATTCTCTCTTTAATGCTCTCTTAGCCTTTTTAAATAATCTTCCGAACCCTTGTCTTAAAGAAGACTCCTCGTATTGATTAAAACCTTATCTAGAGGAAGACTTTTTATCTTAACCAATGCTATTGATGCAGAATCTGGTCGATGTTGGAATAGGGCTGGAGCTAGAGAACATAAGGTCGCCATTGGTGACCTACAAGACAAGTCCTGACCAAAGTTGGGGGTGGCTCAGGCAGGATCCTCCGACGATCAAGTCAGCTCTTCTGACTAACAGAAATAGAGCACTTGAAAAAATTAAAGAAGAATTTAGAGTTTAGAGAGAAAACATATCTAAAGTTTTTCTTATATAGGTGGAGCTCATAACAAACTGATGGTGACAGTTGTAACTATCTGGTAGTGGGCCGTTCGGGGTCACATGGAGTTTATTATGAAGGATGGTATCCATTGTCATGATGTGCTAGTCTATTGAGATTTAATAGCTAAAGTTTGGATGGGACAGACATTGACAGTAGAGAGCTTCAAATCATGATAGTTTTAGAGAAGTTCAGACTTCTCTGAGGTTATCTGTATGACGAGGTCCTTCTGGGCGATCGTAAGGAGTTCAACCAGAAGAGGAAGTTTGACTTGAGGAGGCCCTTTGGATGACTGGAAGGAGTTCGACTGAAAGGAGCCCGTTTGGTAGTTGGAAGGAATTCAACTAGAGACTTCAAGATGGCCTGTATGAATAATTTGGAGATGAGGTCATTCATCTATCCTGACTTGCACACTCGAGATTCCAGATTCAATAGGATTGAGATCTGCCACTCTGAGTAAAGCATAGGAGTTCAACTAAGGGGAACCTCTGCCAGTCTATGATTCCTATTGTAAGATTTAATCTATGATGGTGAGACTCAGCTTGAAGAAGATCTGATTGGAAAGAAGTTCGACCAGCTTCAAGATTGGCTAAACTAGACAGCACAGGGATTAAATGCTTAGTCACTTGCTTAGACAACCGCTTTCACTGTTCAAGCTCATCCGAAAGAAGTTCGATTGGAGCCAGCAACTTATAATGTAGAAATTCGACTACCTTCATAACTTATCATAGAGTCAGACTGATTGAGTTGTGCTACTCAAGCTTTACTATCAAGTGAAAAATAATCATTTTTACTATTCAAGCTCATTCGGACGAGGGCTGCAATGCTTTGTGAGCCCTCGAATTTATTTATGCACACTGGAGGATCAGCTAGCGAGTTGAAGATTGACCATCATGGGACTATCTTGGGACCAAGTACCTGGTCAAACATTGGAAGGAGTAGGTTTAACCCTAATAATAGTCTTCCTACTCTTGAGTTCGAAGTTCGAAGAAAGGGAGTATAAAGAATGGCGACTGTTGAAGTCCTTTTCTGATTTTCTGTGCTTGCTGGATGGAAAGTTTTAGCATTTGCTATGTTGGCGCTGAAGCTTCTTCAATACAAGATGACCTAACAAGATAATTTGTCGAAACTCTCACCGAAGCACTGCCCAATGTATGATGTAATTAAGGATCTATCAGCTATGAACCCTCTGTCATGATAAGTGGGACATGTGTCAATCAAAGCTCGATCAGAGGAGACCTACAATCATAACTGCCTTTGGCTCTTCAGGATATTTAATCTCATCTTCATCCTGCAGGGCCTCATTTTGATCGAGATCTTCTCCCTCTTTCTCTGGTTTTCATCTTCCTCCTGCTCAAGAGTTTTGGCTTCTTCCATCATTTTCTCTGATCTCAAGTATTTTCTCCCTTGATTTTAATCAAGCTCGCCATCTCCCTGCTCTTCTCAATCAATTTAGTTAGTTATGAAATCCTTCTTTTGATTATTCTTGCATCTTTTAGCATCTTCATCCATTTGGTTTCTTTGAAGAAGTCTTGTATCTTATTTTTCTTGATTTTTTGAGAGTTTTTTCCAACTTAGTTTGATCCATATGTCCACCAAAGAATCCTAGTCAACTTATTTTAGAAGTTCGGCCCATCTGGCATTGATGGATTCATCCCATAAGGATACTGAACCCATATAAGCATCCCGACCTCCTTTCATTCCTGACACCATTCCTTATAAACATTGGCATGGAGATCTTTCTTTAATCAAAATTCAGTTTGGGATCCCTTCCGAATATGAACTCGAGCTTCCAAGTCCCAACGATCGAGCTTGCCCCCCTCCTCCGGGCCATATTTGCTTGTATGTTGAGGCCCTTCATGCCGAACTCCGGCTTCCAATCCCTCCTTTTGCTGTAGCCTTATTTAAGTTCTTAAATATCTTCTTTGCTTTTATAGTGCCAAACTCATTTAGGTTTGTCATAGAATTTCTTTCTTTGTGTATCATGGCCGATGTCCAACCTACCATCTCTCTATTCTGTAATTTTTTCATTTTCAAATATCATCCCACCACCAAAGATTGATGGTATGTCTCTCCCTAGTTTAGCAAGAAGGGGTTGCTTAAGAGCGCTCCTTCTTTCATTTGCAACTAGAAGAAGAAATTCTTCTTTGTTTCATGTCCTTAGAGTTAGGACTTCCTCCTTGGGGAGACATGAGAAATTCGATCCGTCAAGCTCCCAAGTTAGAGAAAGAAAATCGAGACTCGATCGATAAATTGAAGAACTATCATGCTCCTCTAATCATTGGACTCCGGGATGATCAAACCTTGTTCATCCTCAATCTTAGTCCTCTTGATCCGATAGGTAGTGCTCTATAACTAGTCAATCATGCATCATTCTTTCTTCTGACTTTAACTATTTCTATCATAGAGATGACTTTGGAAGAATGAAATCACTTATCCAAAGAGATTAAGTCCCTCAAGAGGAAGGGCAATTCTACCAGAAAACCATCGAAGAAGGCTCACGTTGAAGAGCCAAGCTTGATCATGCCGATCCAGGCAATGCCTACCTCAAAAATCGACACGACAACATTGAGTCCAGTCATGCTCGATGAAGTTGCCCCACCTGCACCTCTTGAGTAGGGGGAAGCTATGGAGAAGAGGAAGAAGAAGGAGAAGAATGCTGTTGCCAAGAAGGTTAGGAGGAAAGTCATGCTCTCTAGCAGCGAGAGCTCTAGCCAGGAACAAGATTCTTTGGATGATCGAAAAGTCATCCAATCTCTAATGGAGGGGAGCATCGTCCCACACATTATTGATAGGATGGTTTAGAAGGAGAATGCAGAGAGGTTCGATGAGTTCTTCACCGTCTACCTTGAGATAACCAACTTTTTCAAACTTGTTTGAATGAAGAATATACTTTTGAAGTTCTGACTTGGTTTCTATTCTACAATTAGGGCATTACCTATTTGCGCACTCGAAGGTAGCAAATCTTTTCTAGGCCTAGGTTTCTAGAGCCCTCCACAAGGCCCAAGCAAAGATTGAAAAGGTTCGAGCGGAGGTCGATTGTTTGAAGGTGACCTCAGAGGTTCAATCTACAGAAGTTGAGCACCTTCGGGAGGTGCTATGGAAGGAAGAAGCAGTAGTAGGGCTAAAGGCTACTTTGACTTTTACGGAAGAGAAGAAAAAGAAGATTGAAGAGGAGGTCGGTGCTGAGTGGGAGTGGATTGTCGAAGCCTTCAAGTCCTCCAAGGCTATGGAGGACATCAAGATCACTTTCGCCCGAGAGCTTTCCTAGAAGGGTTCGAGATCTACATGAGGAGAGTTTAAAAGAACTTTCCAGATGTGGATTTCGATCTTCTGATGGATGAGCTTGATGATGAAGCTAGTCCTTCCAATGTTGATGCTGCCTCCCCTGTCGCCAATCCTATCCTTAAAGTTTTTGAACCTACGGCTACCATCCCCGAGTCTGCTCCTAAACTCGAGGTTGCGGAGAATGCATCGACCTCATCTGCAGTCATAGCCCCTAAGGTCAAAAACTTTTGATAATTATATTTTTTCTTTTTTTCTTTCGATGCACATAAATTATTTTAAGCAATGAAAATATATTTCTCCTCTTTATACTTGTGCTGTGGTGTGTGTCATTCAAAGTCCTTCTAGTGATCGAAGCCATGACCCATCATCTTTAGTCGAGGCCGAGCCACTACCTCAGGGTGTTTCTCTAAGGGCAATAGTTAGAAACTTGAAAAAAGAAGTTCATCATTTAAAGAAAAAGTTGAAAAAGATGGAAGATGAGCTTCAAAAATTGAGGAAGAGTTGTTCAGAGTTGATGGTCGAGGTTACTTGCTTGCGCCAAGTGCATAAGAAGGATTCCACGAATTATATCAATAACAAGCGCCACTTGACTGAAGAATTAGAATGGATGAAGAAGCTCAGTAGCAAAAAAGCTTGGACTTTGACTACCAAGGCAAGTTCTCTAGAAATCGAGTTGAAGGCCGCATAAGAGAAGATTCGAATACTTGAAGGAAGTTCAGCATGGTCCATCAATCGGTCTGAGTATGGCTAGGATTGGTCGAAAAGGTTCTTCGAATTATAGGGCTAGTTACAAGTAGTCGAAGACTCATATAATAATTATAGGTGAGGTTGGTGTGGTGAAGTTGTCGACCTTCAACATAAACTCCGAAAGGCTGATGGTGAGATTGCCCGACTTCGGCAATAATTATCGGATAGAGCTCAAGCTGGCTTGAGTAGAGATTCACAGGAGATTCTTTCTTTAAGAGGCACTTTGGAGAGCCTATCCACCGTGCATGAAAAAGACAAAATCGAGCTACGTGAATTGAAGATTCAAAAAGCATACCAGAAGGACATCATGAAGGATGCTGAAGCTGAATCTGTAGTTCTAAGAAAGAGGTTGATAGAGATGAAGAAGGAGTCACACAGGTGGGAGAGGATGCTGAGGGAGTGTTTGGCGGCTTGACAAAGACTTAAAGAGGAGGTTGAAGATCTGAAACTCTCTCTTGCGATGGTTGGAGCTGGCAGTCCGAAGTCCAACCTCGAATAGGACTCATCTCCATTTTCTCCTTTTTTTTTTCTTTTTTTTTTTTATAACCAGTCTTACGGATCTTTATTTTGTTATGAACTTCAACCTTAATGAAATGATGTTTTCCTTAATTTTCTTCTTGTTTGGTGTGGATTTGATGCTGTTGATTTTTCTATTTTCTTCACTTCATCTTTCAGTAGAATAGCTGTTGATAAAATATCTTCCTCCTGTCTTAGATAATTGGAGGCTTTCAACTATGTTAGGATGAGATTTTTCTCCTATTCTTGACATGGTTGGCCTTTACCTTTGTTAGGGCGAGATCCTCCTTCTATCCCTATCAAGGTCATTAAGGCACAAAAGGGCCATTGTAAGGGCCACTTCCCTCCTATCTTAAATAATCAAAGGATTTTATCCTTATCAGGATGAGGTTCTCCTTCTCTTCCTGATATGGTTGGCCTTTACCTTTGTTAGGGGGAGATCTTCCTCCTATCCCTATCAAGATTATTGGGACACAAAACGGTCATTGTAAGGGCCTCTCTCCTCCTCCTATCTTAAATAACTGGAGATCTTCATTCGTGTGAGTGTTAGATGTGTGCCCCAGAAGCCAGATTGGCTAACACTTGTAATACGCTTCTAAAGATAATTTTATAATTTTGACTATAAATTAATAAAAGGATTATTTTTTATCATAGTGTGTATTTAAATTATATGTGATACATCCTTTGAGTTAATGGTAATGATAATTTATATTTTCAAAGAGTTGAAAATTTAAAACATGAATTTTCATAATTAACTCATAAACTGCTCCCAACCATAGGTTCATCATGAGGATGGTGATTGATCTGGAAGGATGGTGTACGATCGCTTTTTTTGAGTAGATGAGTCTTGAGTCTATGGTGTGGAGACACCGAAGCAAGAGTATAGGTACTTGTCAGAGAATGAGGGCACTGAGCGTAACCACCTCGAGCATTCATAAGGAAGTCTACCTTCTCATCGATGATTGGCTCGATGTTGCAGTAGTATGTCTGGTTTTTTGATCTAAGGTGCATTGACAATTCACCTTGAGGGTGTTGTAGTTTGACTATACTATAACTTGATCTCCTAGCCATTTGGAATCCTGAGGTATATGTTGGTTATAGTACGTTCATTATAGAAATTGGATTGCACTAATAAGGGATCTATCTACCTCGATAGATGAGGAGTAGCCCTATGATGATCATGAGAATCAAGTCCATAAGCCCATGGCCATGACAGAGTGAAGATGATAGAAAGAGTTTCTATAAGAATTTCATATAGAATTCGAATCGGATGATTAATTCATATGATGGATATTGGGTTTGACGAGTTCACCTTAACCCTAATCCTATCGAGGCTCAAGATAGAAGAATCCAATCATATAGGTAGCTACACTGAGAGGTTCACTTTTAGTTCTGATGGATTGCCACCATATACTATTTGGTGTCACTAGTAAATTTTGGGAGTAATTAGAATAATTTTGATGATCGATCATTCTAATTATATGAATCAGAAAAGTTTTGGTGCATCAAAAGATATTTTGATGATGTCGATGATGGAGATCACGACATATCTCATTATCATATAGAACTAAATCTAACTTAATCACACAAATAAGGGTTTGGGTCTGGATGTCATCAATTAAGCTAACCTAGTTTGATTGATTTGGATTAGATCCAATCAGGTTCAAGGTAATCGTGCTAGCACACGATTGAGCCTAACTTTCTCCTTCTGTAATCTTTCTTATTCATCATAATTGTGTCTAATTTGATTTGACTCATTCCCATATCTTGAATGAGTTTATTTTCATCTAATTGGAATAAGTTCAGATCAGATTAATTATGAAAATTAAATTCATTCCTAGTGCAATTAGACTAAGGTCAATAGTTGACCCAATTGAGAGAATTAAGGGTCATGTGATCTAAGAATTTTAGAAATATATTTAGAAATCATTTTGCTCTAATTTATGGATATGTAATAGGGCACGAGTTATTCTTTGGTTGTGTAAAATTTTGTAATTTTTGGAGGTGTTTAGACTAGGTTTTGATAGAGTTTGATTTGGATCAAACTCTTGAGAAAAGAGTCATAGACGCACATGGACTCTTCCTTATCCTTTCATGCCACCATCTTTTAGATGGATTTTTGGCATCAAAACCAAATGAGAGCTGGTTTTTTTCATGGAGATCAAGTCCAATGTCCGAATGGTTGAATTAATAAGATTTTTTTATCATAAAGGGACTCTTTATGGTGCTATGTCTAGTATAAGAACTCTTCTCACGAAATTGCCTCAATGAAATTTATTTTTTTCACACCCAAAGGAGCCTTACCTCTGATATCCATTCTCCCTCTATCTTCTCTATCCCTCTCTTCTACATGCCTAAAAAGATAGGCTCAAATCTGAATTGAAGGTCTAAGGTTTTTGACACAAGATTCAGCATCTACACGACGGTATTCGTGAGACGAACAGGCTGCCCTCATAAGTCATTTTGAAGGTTTTTCAAATCAGATCCAAATCTAATTTTTAAAGAAGATATTTATAAGGAGAAGATGTTCAGATCTTGTCTGAGTGGATATCGCTAGAGGCCAGGCACGTGCGTGGCTCCTTCCAGAACCTTAGGAATCAATAGGATCATCATAGGTTAATTAGATTACCAAATCAGGTATGTGAAATTAAATCTGATTTAATTTTATTTTTAACTTTTAATATCAAATTTCTATGATCAAATCTAAGAAGTCTTAGATCTGATTATGATTTTAAAAAAAAAATTTAAAATATTTCTTCAGATCCAATTAGATTTGAATGATCTTGTGCCGAGAAAATAGATTTTTCCTTCAACTGGTATCAAAGCCATGATGTAGTTCTTCAGATCTATTTTAGATCTTATTTTATTTTTATTTTTTGATTTGATATTAAAAAATTTTAGATGTCATATTAGATGTGATTAGATCTAAAATCAAAAAATTAAAATTAAATCATTTAGATCTAATATGTATGAGATGCATGACTAGATCGAAAATAGAATAGTTTTATGTATAGTCTAGTATAATCATGTTATTAATTTAATTAAATATAATTTTAGATCTATTTAATTTCTATTTTTTTGATATTATAATTATTATAATCAGATCTGAAAAATAGAAAATAAAGTTTTAAATTTTAATTTATTCATATATGATATGAAAAGATGCATGTTTAGACTAGTTGTAGAATAGTTCTACAAATTATCTAAAATAATTTTATTTTGATATGATCAAATTTTAATCTATTTTCAGATGTTATATATGATATTTTAGATTTAAAAAATATGCATTGTTAATTTAGTAATGATACATGAGATATATGCAAAGTATGTATTAGTTAGATTATTAATTATATATATGATATATGATCTAGATCTAACTAGTTTTGTAGTTTCAATTATATTTCTGATTAAGGCATGTCCCTTGGCCATCCGATCATAAGAATAAAGTAAGGTTTAAAGGCCCTCTCATCCCATTTGATGAGGTATTCTTAAGGCGTGTAGGGGTGCTGCACGTTTGTCCTTAATCAAAAATCAGAACTTATTTTTTGCAAAATCCTAGATCCTGAAATTCTTAGATTTTGATACATATTTTTTATCTAGAATCCAAACTTAATTAGAAATTAAGATTATGAAACTAATTAGATCTAAAATTAAGAATTTTTAGATCTATGATATTTTCATAAAATTAGGTTCGGGCTTGGGTAGCTTAATTAGGTCTAGCGGTTGATCAAACCAAATCAAGAGTTGGTTATATGGGATCAAGAGTACTTAGAATTGACCAGCTCAATAGTTGTAAGTCTGGGTCAAGGTCGAATCACAGCCACATGTGATCGATCTAACTAAAACCTAATTTGGCTCCGTGGTTCGAGTCTGGATTATAGGCTAACCCGACTAGTTTTGGTTCGATAATTTGGTGTCTAAGATAAGTTTAGTAGATACGATTGATTGATTTTTAATTGAGAGCTACTCGATCTAAATATATTCTTGTCGAGTTAATGGCACATCCCTTCCATCGGTCTCACTTACTTGGCCATTTGTGTCAACCCAGTTCTAATTTGAGGTGGCTAACAGTTTGAGCTAACCTATGCCACTAGGCTTGTCATAACCGTTATGACTGAGTCAAGTCTAAGAGACCTAAATTGAATCTTTCCAAGAAAAGATTAAGTCAATTGATCTTCCACCATTGTAGATGTGCGGGCTCTTCTCAGGGTTGATTGTTCTCAGCTAGTTACAGTGGTTCAGTTGCATCGAAAAGATGCAACCATGTCTATTAGGTATTGGATGCTATGGGTTGGAGGATGGGTTGGGCTTGTGAGGATTTGTAGTGCTCCCAAGCCTTAAGAGGCCATGGAAGGAGTCAGGGGGTTGGCTCTAGAGATTTTAGGGGCTTGATTGGTGCTTCGGAGATCTGAGATACAAGGTGAAACAAGGAACCAAAGTCGAGGAATCAAGACTGCAGAAAGAAGATTTTTTGCAGGTTAGCCAGCTCAGTCCAAAACAGGGTTGGCTAAGTCTTAGTGCATAGGCAAAATAGAGAGCTGTGCATTCAGGACTATTGGCATGATGCAGGACTGGACTGCTCAATTTCAGACTAAGCCGACCTAGTAAAACTTAGCCGACTCATTACTGAGACTGAGCCAGCTTAGTGCATGGGCAGAGTTACGTGAGGTCTATTTTGAGTTAGGATCTGGGTTGATCCTAAGGGTCTTATGGCCTGGTTTGAGAGATCTTAAGCAGGCTAATTCATGTATGGGTTGGGTCTAGATCCAGAGGATGAGAGCATGGGAGACATGGGTATACATGAGCTCGATGAGTGCTTTCATATATTGGGTTAGCTAGGAGAGTTTTTGGTCGGGCCTAATGGCTATGTATAAATACATAGGTTGTATTAGGATTTTAAAAGGTTGAAATCAATACAGACCTTTTCTTTTTTAACTCTCTTCTTCTCTTCTCTCTAGAGTTTCTGCCCTTGGGTTCTTGAAGAAGCCCTAGAGAATGGGGCATCTTCCTCAAGCCCAAGAAGGGAGGCGCCCCATCATAGATCCAGGTGGAGGATCGGTGGTTTGCTACCCATAGAGAACGTCATAGGTTTCATTAGGTCCATGCTAGAGATCAGGGGCTTCCGCAACATGATATCGGTGCTTGTGATGTTAAGGATGATTGGCGTTTGAGCGATATTATGGATCTATAATTTAGTATTAGAGCTAGGTGATGCCTGGAATGTTGTGGACGATAATATGATATTAGAGCTAAGTGATGCCTGAAACATTATGGACGATAATATGGTTTCAGAGCCTAATGGTGCATGGAAGAAGTCAAGTTTTAGAGCCTGATGGTGCATGGAAGGAAAGGAGAAGTCGTACAAGGTAAAATCTATACAAGGATTTCATGGTATGTCTCAAATCTATCTTTGTTATTGCTGTAGTTTGGCCAACCGGGAGCAGTGAGTTGAAGGTGGAGGTTGAGAGGATTAATGAAAAAAAAATTTCTTGGGGTAGAAGGATTTGATGGATGATTTGCTGATCGATCTTGGTGAAAAGGTCGGGATGTGTGATGATTTTATGATAGGCATGGAGTTCTAGAGTGCTGCACTAGCGCCTCCTTAGAGATGCAGGGCTGAGAGAGACTCAGCGATGCAGCAATCGATGAAGGTATCTCAGTAGAGAGCATCAAGGTTCTCTAGGAAGATGGATAGTGTAGGGATGTTAAAGAGAGGTTTCTCAAGGGATAATGATCAAAGAAAGGTTGAAGAAGCGACTATACGTCCTTCGATGTTTCGAAGGTGAGGAAGTAGTTGGAGATGTATTCAATGGTTTGACTAGAGCATGAATTTGTGAAGCCTTGGGAGTGATGGAGATGGATGATCCATGGAGGTCTAGTAGGTCAGGACTTAATGGCTGTAGAGCGGTATAGAGATGAGTCAAGGAGCACTGGAGTGCTGTAGGAGTGCTACCCTTGAGGCATAGGAACTGAGAGAGGCTCGATGGTGCAGTAGCCGAGGAGTATATCTCAGTAGAGAGTGTTAGTGGCATCTTAAGGAGATCGTGTGTAGATCTCAGAAAGAGCCAAGGGGTCTCAGGGAGCGCTAGGAGGTCTCTAGCAGTCGAAAGTATCATGGATCAAATTTCTTCTACAAGAGCACTAGGGAGAGTCGCGGTTCAGATGGAGGATGGTTCTCCGAGTGCAACTGAAGCGATGGCTGGTGTAGGGGCAGAAGACAAGGACTAGGATAAAATTTTCTAGGGTTCAGTCATTGGTTTTAGAAAAGTTGGATGAGCTCTTGAGTTTTGGAGGTGCCCGTGGGTTATAGAAGTATCTGAGATGGCTTTGAAGAGTGCTATAGAGTGTGGAGGGTTTGAAGGGGCAGCGATGGTGTTTGAGGTGCAGCTGCAAGCTCAGTAGTGCAGCATTGAGTGGTTGGCCTCGAGGGACTCGATGATAGAGTTGACTTCTATGGCATCTGGTGGACTTTAGATATAGGTGGAGCTCTGTAGTGGTGGCTTCACAAGTGGAGAAAAAATTTAGCATGAGTTTGGAGCACCGGTGATGCACAGTTCTAGGTGGAGTGGTGCATGCAGATGGACAGACGTAGCTCTGAGGAGGTTATGTCAAGTGGAACAACATGTGATGGTGCAGAAATGTTACAAGTTCTTCAAAAAATTTCAAAAAAAATGATGCAGCTGCTAAGCAGAAGGAATCCTACAATTCCAGGGTGGTGCCAAGAAGCAAGCATAGGTCTTCAATGATGGAGGTAGTCATCCAAAAGGCCTCAAGGGTGCACAACAGTTGAAGAAGATTGGCGGAGGTGATGATTGCACAAGGTGCTATCTAGTGTGCAGGGATAGTGGGATCATGCAGGAGGTCATTGTCGAAAGATTTGCCAAGGCTTGGGAGCACCAAGGTAGAGATTGTGAGGATTTATGGTGTGTTAGATATATGTGCCCTAGAAGCCAGAATTGGCTCACACTTGTAATACACTTCTAGGGGCAAAATTATAATTTTGACTATAATTAATGAAATGGGTTATTTTCTATCACACCTGTGTATTTAGTGTCTGTGATACATCCTTTGAGTTAATGGTAATGATAATTCATATTTTCAAGAGTTGAAAATTTAAGACATGAATAATCATTATTAACTCATAAACAGCTCCCGATCATAGGATCATCATGAGGATGGTGATTGATCTGGAAGGTTGGTGTACGATCGCTTCTCTTTAGTAGATGAGTCTTGAGTCTATGGTGTGGAGACACCGGAGCGAGAGTACAGGTACTCATTAGAGAACGAGGGCACTGAGCGTGACCACCTCGAGTAGTCATTAGGAAGTCTACCTTCTCGTCAATGACTGACTCGATGCTGCAGTAGTGTGTCTGGTTCTTTGACCTGAGATGCATCGGCAGTTCACCTTGAGGGTGTTATAGTTTGACTACACCATTACTCGGTCTCCTAGCCATATGGAACCCTGAGGTGTATGTTGGCTATAGCATGTTCATTGTAGGAACTGGATTGCATCAAGATGGAATCTATCTACCTCGGTGGTAGAGGAGTAGCCCTATGATGATCATGAGAATCAAGTCCAGAAATCCATGGCCATGGTAGAGTGAAATAATAAAAAGAGTTTCTATTTAGATTTTCACATTGGACTCGAATCGAATGATTACATCATATGACAGAGACTAGGGTTTGACGAGTTCACCTTAACCCTAATCTGATCGGGGCTCAAGATAGAAGAACTTAATCACACAGGTAGCTGCACCAAGAGGTTCGCATTCAGCTCTGATGGGTTGCCACCATATACTGCTAGGTGTCACTGGTGGATTTTGGGAGCAATTAGAATGATTTAGATGATCGATCATTCTAGCTGTTTGAATCAGAAGAGTTTTGATCCATCGAAAGGAGTTTCGATGATGTCGATGATAGAGATCATGACATATCCCATTACCATATAGAACTGAACCTAACTAGGTCACACAAACAAGGGTTTGAATCTGGTGATCATCAATTGAACTGATCTAGTTCAATTGATCTGAATGAGATTCAATTAGGTTCAAGGAAATCGTGCTAGCACTCGATTGAACCTAACGTTCTTCTTTTACTATCATAAATAAGTTGTCCTGACTGAGCCAAAGGAGTTTGTGCTCAATCAGAGGCCTTCATATGGTCTGACTGGAGGTTGTCCAAGTCAGAATAGGTTGTCTTATTTGTAAGACATTACCTGCCATTTTTGGTCACCTGCCATTTCTTATTCTTTGACTTTGGTCAAAAGTCTACCTTTGACTGGTCAAATGTTGACCATTGACCCTTTGACTTTTGACCACATGTCATGCACCTATTGGAGAGCTGGTGGGGGCCTGTCCCCCTGCCAGAACCTGGCAAGGAGAAGGGCGCACGCCAAGGGTGGCGTGAGCCCAAGTAGGAGGCGCCTAGGAGTCCTTGTTGGACAAGGACTCCACCTCCCTTTTGGATTCCAATCAGAGTTCTACTAAGAATCCAGTT
Source organism: Cocos nucifera (assembly GCA_006176705.1). NCBI lineage: Eukaryota > Viridiplantae > Streptophyta > Magnoliopsida > Arecales > Arecaceae > Cocos > Cocos nucifera. The sequence goes on from QRFJ01001589.1 coordinate 274,612, forward strand.
TGACTGGTCTTAGGCACCCTCTAAGGAGGAATCCAGGGGTCTCTATTCCAACCAATCAGATTTAGATCTGATTTCACAAAGGATTGTGATTGGTTGAGAGGAAGAGGAGTTGGATCACAAGAGGTCTATAAATAAGACCCTGCGCCCAACCCTAATTCAAAGTGAATGCTATTAGACACGCCCCAAGGCTGCCTCTCCCCTCCTTCTCCATCGCCATAGTCTCTTCTCCCCTTGCTCTCCACGTCCAAAAGTATTTTGGATTTAGGTTGGTGCGATTCAGATCAAGGAAAGGCGATCAAAAGCAAGAAGGCTGCGCTGCTGCAAAAGGACGACTGCAGATCTTCAAAAGAGTTTTGAAGATCCTCCAGATCAGATCCAGATCTGATTTTTGGAGGTGTGATAGAGAAGAAGAGGATCTCCAGATCCAACCCGAGTGGATACCGATAGAGGCCAGGCGCTTGCGTGGCTAAGATCCAGAACCTTCCGCTGCAATCAGGATCATCTACAGGGTAATAGGATTACCCAAATCAGGTAAATTAAATTTGATTTAATTTATCTTATTTTATTTTATTTGTTAAAATAATAAGAATTAGATCTGAAACATATCAAGATCTGATTGAGATCAAGAGAAAATTTTTGAAATATATCTCTTGATCTAATCAGATCTGGACGAACCTGGACCGGGAAATCAGGATTTCCCTTCATGGTGATCCCAAGTCTTGGGAGGCCATGGGAGGAGTCAGGGGATTGGCTCCGGAGATTCCATGGGCTTGGTTGGTGCTTCAAAGACCTGAGATACAAGGTGAAGCAAGGAACCAAAGTCAAAGAATTAAGACTACAGAAAGAAGATTTTCTGCAGGTTAGCCAGCTCAGTCCAAAACTGGGTCAGCTAAGTCTTAGTGCATAGGCAAAATTGAGAGCTGTGCATTCGAAACTGCTAGCACGGCACAGAACTGGGCTGGCTCAATTTTAGACTGAGCCGACCCATTAGAATTTAGCCAGATTAGTGCTAAGATTGAGCCAACTTAGTGCACGAGCAGAGTTACGCGAGGGTCTATTTTGAGCTAGGGTCTAGGTTGATCCTAGGGATATTAAGGCATGATTTGTGAGGTTTTTAGGGGGCTAATTCATGCATGGGTTGGATCTAGATCTAGAGGATAAGAGCATGGAAGACATGGGTATATGTGGGCTCGATGAGTGCTTTCATGTATTGGGTTAGCCAGGGGAGTTTTTGATCGACCCTAATGGCTATATATAAATACATAGGTTGTATTACGGTTTTAAAAGATTGAAATCAATACAGACCTTTTCTCCCACAACTCTCTTCTTCTCTTCTCTCTAGAGTTGCCGCCTTAGGGTTCTTGAAGAATCCCTAAAGAAGAGGGGCGTCTCCCTTAAGCCCAAGGAGGAAGGCACCCCATCACAAATCCAGGTGGAGGATCGATGGTTTGCTACCTATAGAGAATGTCATAGGTTTTTTGAGGTCCGTGCTAAAGATCAGGGCTTCTGCAACATGATATCGGTGCTTGTGATGTCAAGGATGATTGGCATTCGAGTGATATCATGGGTCTATAATTTGATATCAGAGCTAGGTGATGCCTGAAATGTTATGGATGACAATATGGTATCAAAGCTAGGTGATGCTTGAAATATTACGGACGATAATAAGGCTCAATATTCTAGATACGGTGAGGGACCCAATCAGAAATCCAATTCATGCAAATGGTGGATCTGACTTAACTAAGGAGTGGATCAATATTTCGGACATGGTGAGATTCATGAATTAGAGACCAGGATTAGGTGCACCATGATTAGAAAATCATTAGATAAGAGTTATTCACTCATTAGTTGATCCATCACTAATAACTGTTAGGTGAGATGGTGAGCTAGTCGATGGGACCGCACCACCCACTAGAAATCAATTGATTGCGAAGATTTTCGCATTTCTACCCAGAGAGTGTAGGGATCCGAGAAAATAATGAGAGTCTATTTTTTAAAAAATAAAATTTTTAAATAAATTGATTAAGTCTAATTACAAAATCTAACTAGAAACGTTGACTCTCTACAGAAAAATATCTTCGTCCAACCCACTAGCGCATATTCTAGACACCCATAGACTAACCGGACCCAACTTCAAGGATTAGCTCCAAAACATCAAAATTATTTTGGATTCTGAGAAGTTGACTCATGTGTTGGAGCAGGACCCTCCCACTTTACCAGCCCATCCATCCACTGATCAGAGAGCATCTTTAGAGAAGTGGATGGTTGATGATAACAAAGTTAGGTATTACATATTGGGCTTGATGTCTGATGAGCTCCGGCGCCAGTATGGAAATATTAAGACTAGCCGCCAAATATTGGCTCACCTGCAAGAGTTGTTTGGTGAACAAAGTCGTGCAGCCAAATATCAAGTCACTAGAAGACTTTTTAAGGCTCAAATGCATGATGGGCAGTCGGTCCAAGATCATTATCTAATGATGATCAAGGACTTAGAAGAGCTTGAGAAGCTTGATGTCAAGTTGGACAAGGATTTGCAGATTGATATAATTCTGCAATCCTTGACTGACACGTATGGGCAGTTCATCATGAACTTCCATATGCATAAACTACAAAATACTCTGGCAGAACTTATGAAAATGTTGGTTACTGCTAAGCTTTCTACGAAAGGTTCTAAAGGCTCAGTACTTGCTGTGGAGCAGGCTTCTTTCAAGAGAAAGTCTTTTAGAAAGAAGAAGAAGTCCGTGAAAAAGCAAAAGGTGGATGGTGGGAAGAAGAAGAAGGTAGAGCCGAAGAAGATGGCCGCTGATAAAAAAAAATATTTCCATTGCAACCTAGATGGTCATCGGAAGTGGAACTGCCCCTTGTACTTGGCCAGCCTAAAGAACAAGAAGGAGGCAGGTCCTTCTAGAGATATGCTCGTTATAGAATCTAATCTTATAATTTCTTTTGCTTCCAATTGGGTGCTTGACTCTAGTTCCAGTGCTCACTTATGCACTTCTATGCAGGATCTTAAGGATAGCAGGAGGGTGAGGGATGGTGAGATGATCCTATGCATCGAGAATGGAGCAAGAGTTGCTATAGTGGCCATGGAAACCTGTCCTCTATGATTACCATTAGGATTAGATTTAGTTTTTAGAGACTATTTTTATGTGCCTATAGCAAGCAGAAATTTAATTTCTATTTCATGTTTAGCATAGAAAGGCTATATAATAAGTTTTCTTAAAGATCATTGTAATATTCTTTATGGAAAAAATAAAATTGCAAGTGGCTTTCTTATAAATGGTCTCTATCAATTACATATTGATATTTCTATTTTCAATAACGAGCAAAACGTGAATGCCATAGGATCAAAATGACCTAGGGATGGTCTAAATGATAGGTATCTATGGCACCTTAGGCTAGGTCATATAGTGGAAGATAGGATTAACAAATTGGAGAAATCTGGGCTATTAAGTCTGTTGACTTCTGAGTCATATCCGATTTGTGAATCATGTCTTCATGGCAAAATGACCAAGCTTCCTTTTATAGGACATGGGAAAAGGGCCACAGAACTACTTGCCCTAGTACATAATGATGTGTGCAGCCCATTTAATGTGCTAGCTAAAGGCAACTATGTCCACTTTATCATCCTTATCGATGATTTATCTCGGTACGGATATGTGTATTTGATGCGATATAAATCTAAAGCTTTTGAAAAGTTCAAAGAATTTAGACATGAAGTAGAAAAACAAACAGAAAAACCCATTAAGATTCTTCGATCAGATCGAGGAGGTGAATACCTTAGTCAGAAATTCCTAGACTATCTTAAGCAAAATGGCAAAGTCTCTTAATGGACTCTACCTGGAACATCTCAACTCAACAGGATTTCAAAACGAAGAAATCGGACCTTATTAGATATGGTCCGATCTATGATGAGCTTCACGGACCTTCCTGAGTTTTTTTAGGGACATAGTCTATTGACCGCTATATATTTACCGAATAGGGTTTCCTTTGAAATCATTCCTACCACACCATATGAGTTATGGCATGGTAAGAAACCAAGTCTGAGTCACCTCAAAATTTAGGGTTGTCCGGCTCATGTCAAGAGACAATCGGTGGACAAGTTAGAGTATAGGTCCTTTAGAGCTCGATTCATCGGATATCCTAAAGAGTCATTAGGATATTATTTCTACATTCCGATAGACCACAATATGATTATGAGTCGATATGTCATCTTTCTTGAAAAATAGTTTATTCAAGATGGTGGCATCGAAAGGCAGATTAGGCTCAAGGAGAAAGTCTCCTAGGAGCAACGAGCTAAGGATCCTATGAAATCCAATTAGATTAAGCTAGTCCAATCACTACCTCCTCCACCTCGTAGATCAGAAAGGATTTTTTGTCCTCCTGAAAGATACATAGGTACTATTTCAGAAGACGTAGAGAAAATGTTCCTCACGAAAAATGGGGTTTAGAGTGATGATCCCAAAACCTATGACTAGGCAATATTAGATATCGACTCTGAGAAATGGTTAGAGGCAATGAAGTCAGAGATTGACTCAATATGCTCGAACCAAGTTTGGACCTTAGTAGATCCACCTAAAGGTACAGTACCTATTGGGTGTAAATGGATCTACCACAGAAAGATAGGTACTGATGGGAATATAGAAACATTCAAGGCAAGATTAGTGGCGAAAGGGTATAGTCAGCGCTAAGGCATTGATTATCAAAATACCTTCTCACTATTAGCCATGATAAAATCCATCCGCACATTGCTTGCTATTGTAGCCTATTTTGATTATAAAATATGGCAGATAGATGTAAAAATGGCCTTCTTAAATTGATATCTTGAGGAAGATATCTATATGGAACAGCCGCTAGGTTTCACATCCAGTGATGCTGATCACAAGATCTACAAGCTGCGAAGGTCCATCTATGGACTTAAGCAAGCATCTCGAAGCTGAAATGCTCATTTTAATGATGTGATCAAATCATTTGAATTCATCAAGAATGAGGAAGAATCGTGTGTATTCAAAAAGATCAGTGGAAGCACTATTATCTTCCTCGTACTGTACGTGGATGATATCCTTCTTATTAGGAATGATATTTTCATGTTGACCATAGTTAAAATGTAATTATCAAAAGAGTTCTCTATGAAAGACCTAGGAGAAGCATCCTTTATTCTAGGAATTAAGGTCTATAGGGATAGACCGAATAGGATGCTGGGTCTCTCACAGAAGATATACATAAAGGAGGTACTAAAGAGGTTTAGTATGAAAAACTCCAAGAGGGTATTGGTGCCCTTCAGACATGGCATTCATCTCTCCAAGAAGATGTGTCTCAACATCAAGAGAGTCAACTCCACGGACAATGCGGCAGATCCACTGATGAAGCCTTTAGGCCAGCAAAAGATCGAAGCCCACTTTAAGAAGATGGAACTTAGATTTATAGCCAATTGGCTTTAGATCAAGTGAGAGTTTGTTAGAGGTGTGCCCTAGAAGCCAGAGTGGCTAACACTTGTAATACACTTCTAAGGATAATTTTATAATTTTAACTATAAATTAATAAAAAAATTATTTTCTATCACAGTATGTATTTAAAGTGTATGTGATACATTCTTTAAGGTAATGATAATGACAATCCATATTTTCAAAGAGTTAAAAATTTAAGACATGAATTTTTATAATTAACTCATAAACTGCTCCCAACCGTAGGATCATCATGAGGATGGTGATTAATCTAGAAGGTTGGTGTACGATCGCTTTCTTTGAGTAGATGAGTCTTGAGTCTATGGTGTGGAGACACCGAAGCAAGAGTACAAGTACTCATTAGAGAATGAGGGTACTGAGCGTGACCACCTCGAGCATTCATAAGGAAGTCTATCTTCTCATCGATGATTAGCTCGATGTTACAGTAGTGTGTTTGGTTCTTTGATTTGAGGTGCATCGACAATTTACCTTGAGGGTATTGTAGTTTGACTACACCATAACTCGATTTTCTAGCCATTGGAATCCTGATGTATATGTTGGCTATAGTATGCTTATTATAGGAATTGGATTGCACCAATAAGGGATCTATCAATCTCGGTAGATGAGGAGCAGCCCTATGATGATCATGAGAATTGAGTCCATAAGCCCATGGCCATGGTAGAGTGAAGATGATTGAAAGAGTTTCTATATGAATTTCACATAGGACTCGAATCAATGATTAATTCATATAACGGATATTAGGTTTGACGAGTTCACTTAACCCTAATCCTATCGGGGCTCAAGATAGAAGAACCCAATCACACAGGTAGCTACGGTTGGAAAATGTGTCCTAAAGCCAATCATCTAAGTAGTAGATGATTGAAATTAGTATATGAATTATCTAATAATAATAGTAATTTGGCTATTTCATTATAAAAGTTCTACCTTCCTTAAATGAACTCCTAAATTATGATGAAGTCCTTAGAACCACAATCAATCGATAAAGGAGGATTTATCAGATGGTTCTTAAATTGTTCATGATCAAATGATAAGTTATTAATAAGGATGATAACTTATCGAGTGTAGATCACTGTATGTCATATACGTTGATTGTCCTCATAACCAAATGGTATAGAGACACTGATATGGCATCCAGATGAGATATAGGAGTACATCTATACTGAACGTGATCAACGTAGCACTCTACTGTCAAGAGCAGCTAGCTAAGACCAATGGATATAAGTTTTTCTCCGACCTAAGATTGCCATAAATAATTTGCGAGCAACTCACCATACTTTGGTGCTGGACAGTCCATATTTCTAATATAGATGATGAAAGGTTTTTGGGTACAGTCAAGTACTTGTAGAGTTAGTGTGTGAGTCAAGATGAGATTGATCACTTTTGATTAACTTCAGGAAGAGAATGTCTCGCTGTGTTACAATTTAGCAAAACCTAGGTCTGGATAATCCTTATAAGGTGTCATGGGATTTGCAAAATTTTGACATACAATAGAGATAACTTATATGAGTGTTTGACAGCATACTCAAAATCGTCTTGAGCATTATTGGTCATAGGGATAAATTATACAATAACCATGGTCTAGGGTTCTAAGAATGTTGCTTTGTATACATTCGATCTATCCAGACATCGGAAACCATTGCTAGATGGTAACTTCGATTGGTATAGAAATTAGTTTCTATACTACCAGATTGGTATAGGGATAAATCATACATATTAGATCTTGTAATGTGATCGGATGGTTAATCGATGATAAAGAATCATTTCGAGGTCAAACATTCAATGTGATTGATGTTTGACCTAATGCAAGTATTGCAGGAGGATCGATTAGCAAATGGATTGTTAATTGGCTCGATTTGAATGAACAATTAGGTTGAGATCAAGTCTAATTGAATTAAATTTAATTATAATTGATTTGTATCTAATTAGATTAAGTCTAATTGGTTTATTAAATAAGCTAATTACAAGGGAAGAACAATTCCTTATTTGACTAGGACTAGGGTGCACCTGATTGACTAAGGATTTAAATTAGATTTAAATCTTGATTTAATATGATTTAATTGAGCTCTTAGTTAGACTAGGATCACTTTTAATTGGGTTATATTTAATCTAGTTTAAATAGAATTTACATTAGATTTAAAATAATTTTGATCTAGTCAAACAAGAGGAGTCCTAGTTGGACTAGGACTCTCTCTCTTTCACTTGCCCCTTAGAAAGCCCAAACCATATTTTAATTTTAGATTTTTTTTTATGATTTCCATGCCTAAGAAATGATTTTTCACACCCCATTATCTCAGGAATTTGATTTAAATTTGATTTGATCAAAATTAGAAGGATGTTGGAAATTGTTTCCTACTTGGAAGAGTATTCTTTGACCCAAACTCCACCCTCCCTTGTGCGCCAACTCTACCCATGATCCTCTATCTTATTCAACCCATTTTTCCTTGATTTTGGGTATGAAAATCAGTGGTTACATAAAAAAATAAGTGGAAGGGGCGTCCAAGAGTTGGACGCCCCATAGAAGTCCTCCTTTGACTAGGTTTTGACCTAGTTTTGCAATAAAAGGTGGATACCTATTATGAGATGGTTTTAGTATATGAAAAATCTTTAAAAAGTCATGAAAAATAAAAGGAGAAGGAGGAGAAGGTGCGGACGATTTATGGTGCCAAGATTCTTGGAGAAGAGCCCTCAATCAAGACATCAAAGGTTGATGTCTTGAAGAGACAAGGTAAGAGAAGATTGTCTTCTATTATATTTTTCTTTTATATTTTTTTCTTTCTATTTTATTTATAATTTTTATATGATAAAAATCTAGGAGAGAGAGAGGAAGGGCTTGAGGAAATATGGTGCCAAGATCCTTAGAGAAAAGGTCTTCATCTAGACATCAATCGTTGATGTCATGAAGGCATAAAGGTAAGAGAAGATTTTCTTCTCTTTGTTTTCTTTTGAGTATCGTCTTCTTCATTATTTTATATAATTTTTATATGATAAAGATCTGAGAGAGAGAGAGAAAGAGGGTGTAGATTCTGTGCTCTAAGGTGTTGGGGCATGGTGATCATTTTTGGACATAATCTGATCATCTCCTGATGCAAGAAGAAAAAGAGATGAAGGTCTTCTCTAAGGATTTCCTTGAGAGCCCTTTTTCTTAATTTTATTTATAAGATTTTTATGAGAAAAATTTGAGGGTGTGATATCTAAAAAATTTAGAAAAAATTTAGAGGAGAAAGTCTCCTCTGAACCTAGCATAATAGATATTTTTAGGACATCAACCGTTGACATCCTGAAGGAGAAGATTTATCTTCTCCTAGGTTTTTCTTCATATATTTTTTTTTATTTATATTGGATTTCTCTCTCATTCCTCCTTATGTTCTTAATCTCTTGGATTATCCAAGAGATCCAAAGAACATGTATTTGATTAACAATCAGGAGGGATCCGCGAGAAGCTAGTACTTCGAGCGGATCTTCGTTCGACGAACCTTCGATCTATGTTGTAGGTTCGTGTGGATCATCTGTAGAGGTCGGACGCATGTGTAGCTCCAAAAGCAATAATGAATTCAATTGCAAAGTTCTCAACCCATGCAAAGGTAAGAGATCTGATCTCTTGGTGACCTAGATGTGATCTAGAGTTAGATCTAGAATTATTCTAGATCTAGGTTTTGATATGATTAATACCACTTATGATTAACTTAATTTTAGATTTATATTTGCATCATGACATGTTATAAATTCTTGATGTAGAATTTTTTAATTTGATTACATGCATGTTATAGATTAAATAGTTTAATCTATGTCTTTCGTTGCTCTATATTTCAAAAAAAATTTTGAAATCTATGCATGAAACCCTGCATATTTTTTGTCAGTGGTATCAGAGCATCTAGGTTCTATTATAATATGTTTATGTATGCTTTAGATTAAATCTAAAAATTAAAGTTAATTAAAGATCACACATACTACCATAAGGTTGTTCTGTTGTAAGGTTAACCTCTTACAATGAAAAGGTTGTCCTAGTATGTGTTGATCTAAATCAAAATCATGAATTATTTAGATTAGATCTAAGAAAATTTATGATTTAATTTTTAATTTAAATTTAAAATTTAATAGATATTAGATCTATTTTAGATTATTTAGATTAGATCTAAATAATATCAGAAATGCACATACTGTCATAAGGTTGTCCTACTGTAAGGTTTATCCCTTACAGTAGAAACGTTATCCTAGTATGTGCTGATCCAAGAAATTTAAATCATAAATATGTTAGATAAAATCTAAAATAATTTATAATTTATTTTTAGATTTTAGATCTAATTTTAAATAGTTTATGATCTGATCCACATGATGTGTTTTATGTTTAGATCTAATCCTCTTATTGCATATGTTGATATGTAATTTTTGTTTTGAATCTAGAATATATATGTATGACATATTTGTTTTATACAAATTAAATCACGAACTTACTTTCTGCAAAATCCTATATTTGAAATTCTAGGACATGATCTAAATAATGAAATAAATTAGATCTAAAACTATATATTGAATATGATTCAATATAATTTAAAAATATTTCAAACAATAAAATTAGAAACTAGTTTTGAGATTCCATAAACCTAAACCCATAAGACTTGAACTTAATTGAGAATTAAGTGATTGTTTAGGATCTAGGTTTGTGATTTGAAGATCCTAAGATAATTTCATAATACATGGATTAATGAAAAATGGGTTAGCTTTGATCAGATCCTTAATTGGGTTAGACCTAGGGTTAGATTAAATATGGACATAGTTTAGAAATTGATCAAACCTAATTATAGTTAATTAGGATTAGATTATTTTTATAGATCACTTCAATAGTTGTAGTTGATCAAAGTCCATACATCTAACAAATGGATGTTGATCGTGGCTCAGTGGCTGAGCCTGAGTCTTTAGGTAGATCAAATCAAAACTAACAAATCAATTGGTATCTAAGATAAGTCTGGCATCCCAGATCGGTGGTTTTTAATTGGTAGCTTGCTTACCTGGTCATTTCTGATGGTGTCTAAGACAAGCCTTGACAGACCCTTCCATCGATCTTACTTACCTGGCCTATGTGGTTAATCAAATTTTTGATTAGGTTGCTCATTGATTTGTGCTAATCAATGTGACATAAGAAATCAGTGAGACTGATTTTATCCAGTGAGACTAATTTAGGTGCCCATGGACCGTAATCAATTCTAGTCCTCATCAGTGACTTGCAAAGTCAGTGGGAGGACTTGACTTGGTGAAGTTAGTGAGAGCAAATTGGTCCATATCCTTTCTATCCTTAAATCATCAATAATTTAAATTCTCTAAAATTATTAGATCCTTAAAATGATAAAGTTGTGGGGATAATAGAGTCATAGCCTCCCATTAAGGTGTTTGATAATGGGTCCATTAACTCAATAATCATTGGAGGCCCAAAGGCCTGGTGCTTGTTGACTAATGGAATTATCATCTATCATATGACTACTTGAATGTGTCTCTCTAATGGTGGTTGGGTTGGCCAACCAAAGTTGGATCTAATCATTCATTGGTTGGATGTGCCAAGTATGGTCATGTTAATGGTTGGACCTAACTGGACTCTTTTCTGAAAAGGCCAAAGCCAACTGATCAGGGCCTGGGGCAAAATTAAAATTACTAAAAATTATTTAGAGAAATAATTAGTTATGAACCTATCCTTAGATGTACATGGGTGGGCCAACCAAAGTTGGGCTTGTGTGCAGTCTATGTGGATTTTAGTAACTACTAGGAAATTAAAGTAATTCCTCAAATTGGAGGTAGAGGCTATCAGTTGGAATAAAATAGTGGAAGAATCTTTAGACTAAAATCCAAGTCTTTAGGCTTAAAATGATTCATATACAATAGGTCATTGTTCTCTGTTAAGGCTAAATCCTAATTACTCCTATCACTGTTAGACAGTGAAGACTTATGGATCCAACTTCGATAATTAGTATCGAAAGTTGAATATTGGTTCAGTAGTACGAATGGCTTCGTATTGGAGTTTTTGAGTTCAGTCAAAATAATTAGTCCAAGATTAATTCAAATCAGGTATAGTACTTTTAATGTCTGAAATAGAATCATAGGAAGAAGATTTGTCTTGCTTCCCTTGACCACAACAGGCTGAACAAGAGAAAGGAGCAAAAGTTGCTCATTAAAGACGTTATATGATAACACCTTAAAACTTCTCTGTATGTAATTCTACTACCTAGGTATTAGATACCAGTGATTTTATACAATTTGTTACAAGGACTTACGGTAAGTGGAATGTACATACCCTAGTTAGATTATGTCATTGATGTCTATGTTTGGCATTACAGGCTTAGTCATATTGACAAGAATAGGATAAACGGGTTAGCTTGAGAGAAAAACCTCGATATCAATGATTATAAATCATTGATAGCCTGTGAATCTTGTCTTCTTAGGAAAATGATAAAGTAACCTTTTACTGAAAAAGGTGAAGGAGTCGATAAAGTTCTAAGTCTCATACAAAGTGATGTATGTGGACCTTGAACTTAAATGCCAAAGGAAGACATTAATATTTCAATATAGATGACCTATTTGGACATGGGTACGTCTGGGAAGAATCATTTGAAATATTCAAATGATTCAATAAGAAAAAAGAAAAACAAACTAGATAAGGTATTAAAACTCTTCGATCAAATCAAAGAGGCAAATACTTATCCAATGAGTTTGTGACATATCTAGGATAGAATAGGATTCTCTCTCAGTGGATTTCTTTTCAGAACATAGTGTATCTAAAGGAGAAATTGAACTTTGTTAGACATGGTTCAATCCACAATAGGGTATACTTGTCTTTCTGTTGCAGGATTGTGCTCTTGTGATTATTTTTTTACTCTAAAAATTTATACCGAGTTAATCTATTACATTGACTCCATATAGGATATGGATTGGGCATAGACCTAGACTCTCTCACTTTCGGATTTGGAGTGGATCAGTCTATGTCATATATTTGCACACAATAAACTTGGATCCTTGTCCAATAAGTGTTTATGGGTTATTAATTCTACTATGCTAAAGAACATAAGATGTTCATCAGTAGTAGGGCATTCCTTTTAGAAAGGAGTTCCTTAGAGAAGGAATTGATGCTTATCAAGTTAAACTTGTAAAAGTTTGACTGGTAGAAAAGAACCTACATTATCTAATAAATCTATAGAATCAGATTTGATTAGATCAAATTCAAAGCCCATTAAAGTATCACCTTTAAGGAGATCTGGTAGAGTACTACGTTAGCCGGATAGATACTTCAATATCTAGGTCTGGGATGGTGATCATGTTGAGCTCGATGAGAACAACAAGGATCCGATCACCTATAAGGATACAGTGCAGTGGCCTGATTCTGAGAAGTGGCTTGGAGCCATATGATCCAAATTGAAGTCTATGAAAATCAATAGTGTATGGACACTAGTTGATCACTTGAAGAGATAAAACCCGTTGGGTGTGAATAAATTTTTAATAGGATCAGAGTAGCGTAGATGAAAAGATAAGGACCTATAAAGCCCGTCTGAGTATCATCTCAGAGTTCGAACATACGTTTTGAACGTATATCTTAGCTATGAACAAAGACAAATCCTGCACTTATTATTGGGCAAAATATTTTGTAGTATTATTTCCTATAATGTTTTAGGATGAAATTCTCTTAATCTAGAATAGCATTCCAACATTACAAGGAATAAAGGTTTAGCTGTTATCTTATTTATCCATATACGAGATTAGACTTGGTATACTCACTAGAGGTAGTGAGCAGATACCAGTCTGATCCAAGTAAGAGCCACTGGAGGACTGTATAGACAATCCATAAGTATTTAAAAAATACTAAGGTCTAGTGACTCAAATATGGAAGTACTGACTTAAAATATATGGATATTTTGATTTAAGTTGGAACAAGATGACAACAAGAGAATGTCGACTCATACCCTAATTATAGGAGCAATCTGCTGAAAAGGTTCTAAGCAGGATACTTTAGCCTATTCAGTTAGTGATGTAGAGTACATCGTGGCATATGATGCTGCCATGTAAGCTGTGTAGTTACTCGGGTTCATTAGCAGGTTGGGAGTGGCAACCTCCACCCATGGTCCAGTCTTATCGTAGCACTGGAGCCATAGCTCAGGCTAAAGAACCAAAGGATCAGTATATTCCACATCATTTTCATCTTAGATATTTGTTCTGGGTGACGTCGATCTTTAGAAGATCGACGTAAAAGGAGAACTTGATCGACCCATTTGCTAAGGCCTCGGAACTAAGGAGTTCTATGAACACAAGTGAAAGATAGGATATTTGATATCATTCTAATTGGCTTTAGTCCAAGTGGGAGTTGTTGGAAAATGTGTCCTAAAGTCAATCATCTAAGTAGTAGATGATTGAAATTAGTATATGAATTATCTAATAATAATTATAATTTGGCTATTTCATCATAAAAGTTTTGTCTTCCTTAAATGAACTCCTAAATTATGATGAAGTTTTTAGAACCATAATCAATTGATAAAGGAGGATTTATCGAATGGTTCTTAAATAATTCATGACCAAATGAAAAGTTATTAATAAGGATGATAACTTATCGAGTATAGGCTGTTTATGCCATATGCGTTAGTTGTCCTCATAACCAAGTGGTGTGGAGACATTGATATGGCATTCAGATGAGATATAGGAGTATATCTGTACTGAACATGACCAACGTAGTACTCTACTATCAAGAGTAGCTAGCTAAGGCTAATGGATATAAGTGTCCCTCCGATCTAAGATCGTCATGATGACTTACGAGCAACTCACTGTACTTTGGTGCTGGACTGCTTGTATTTCTAATATAGGTGATGGAAGATTTTTGGATACAGTCAAGTACTTGTAGAGTTAGTGTGTGAGTCAAGATGGGATTAACCACTCCTAATTAACTTTAGGAAGAGAATGTCTCGCTGTATTTTAATTTAGCAAAACCTAGGCCTGGGTAATCCTCATAAGGTGTCATGGGATTTGTAAAATTTTGAAACATAATAAAAATGACTTGTATGAGTATTTGATAGCATACTCGAAGTTGTCTTGAGCATTATTGGTTATAGGGATGAATTATATGGTAACCATAGGCCAGGGTTCTAAGAATGTTGCTTTGCATACATTCGACCAATCCAGACATCGGAAACCATTGCTAGATGGTAACTTCGATTGGTACAAGAATTAGTTTCTATGCTACTGACTTAGATTCAAACTTATGGAGTCACACATATTAGAGCATGTAACCTGATCGAATGGTTAATCAATGATTGAGAAATATTTCGAGATCAAACATTCAATGCGATTGATGTTTGACCTAATGCAAGTGTTGCAGGAACATTGATTAGCAATTGGTTTGCTAATTGGCTCAATTTGATTGAGCAATCAAACTGAGATCAAGTTTAATTAAATTATATTTAATTAATATTAATTTAGATTTAATTAGATTAAGTCTAATTAATTTATTGGATAAGCCAATTGCAAGGGAAGAACAATTTCTTGTTTGACTAGGACTTGGGTGCTCCTGATTGACTTAGGATTTAAATCAAATTTAAATCTTAATTTAATATGATTTAATTAATCTACTAGTTGGATTAGGATTACTCTTAATTGGTTTGAATTTAATCTAATTTAAATAGGATTTAAATTGGATTTAAAATAATTTTAACCTTATCAAACAAGAGGAGTCCTAATTGGATTGGGACTCTCTTTCTTTCACTTACGCCTAAGAAAACCCACACCATATTTTAATTCTATATTTTTTCTATGATTTTCATGCCTAAAAAATAATTTTTTACACCCTATTATCTAAGGAATTGGATTTAAATTTGATTTGGTTAAAATTAGAAGGAAGTTGGAAATTGTTTCCTACTTGGAAGAGTTTTTTTTGACCCAAACTCCTCCCTCCCTTGTGCGCCAACTCTACCCATGCCCCTCTATCTTATTCAGCCCCTTTTTCTCTTGGTTTTGTGCATGAGAATTAGTGGTTACACAAAAAAATAAGTGGGAGGGGCGTCCAAGAGTTAGGCACCCCATAGAAGTCCTCCTTTGACTAGGTTTTGACCTAGTCTTACAATAAAAGATAGACACCTCTTATGAGATGGTTTTAGGATGTGAAAAATTCTAAAAAATTTTGAAAAATCAGAGGAGAAGGAGGAGAAGGTGTGGAGGATTTGTGGTGCCAATATTCTTGGAGAAGAGCCCTCAATCAAGACATCAAAGGTTGATGTCTTGAAGAGACAAGGTAAGAGAAGATTATCTTCTCTTATATTTTTCCTTTATGTTTCTCTCTTCCTATTTTATTTATGATTTTTATATGATAAAAATTTAAGAAAGAGAGAGGAAGGGCTTGAGGAAACATGGTGCCAAGATCTTTAGAGAAAAGGTCTTCATCTGGACATCAATCGTTGATGTCATGAAGGCACAAAAGTAGGAGAAGATTATCTTCTCTTTGTTTTCTTTTGATATCTTCTTCTTCATTATTTTATGTGATTTTTATATGATAAAGATATAAGAGAGAGAGAGGAAGAGGGCATGGAATCTGTGCTTCAAGGTGTTGGGGCATGGTGATCATTTTTGGATATGATCTGATCATGTCTTGATGCGAGAAGAAGAAGAGAAGAAGATCTTCTCTTAGGGTTTCCTTGAGAGCCCTTCTTCTTAATTTTATTTATGAGATTTTTATAAGAAAAATTTGAGGGTGTGATATCTAGAAAATTTAGAAAAAATCCATAGGAGAAAGTCTCCTCTGAACCTAGCATAATAGATATTTTCAGGACATCAATCGTTGACGTCCTGAAGGAGAAGATTTATCTTCTCCTAGGATCTTTTTTCATATGTGTTTTTATTTTTGTTGGATTCCTTCCTCATTCCTCCTCATGTTCTTCATCTCTTGGATTATCCAAGAGATCCAAAGAACATGTATTTGACTAATCATTAAGAGGGATCCGTAAGAAGCTAGCACTTCGAGTAGATCTTTGTTCGATGAACCTTCGATTTATGTTGTAGGTTCGTGTGGATCATCTGTAGAGGCTGAATGCATGTGTGGCACCAAAAGCAACAATAGATTCAACCATGAAGTTCTCGACCCATGCAAAAATAAGAGATCTGATCTTTTGGTAATCTAGATGTGATCTAGAGTTAGATCTAGAATTATTCTATATCTAGGTATTGATATGATCAATATCACTTATGATTAATTTAATTTTAGATTTATATTTGCATCATAACATGTTATAAATCTTTAATGTATGGTTTTATAATTTGATTACATACATGTTATAGATTAAATAGTTTAATCTATGTCTTCCGTTACTCTATATTTCGAAAAAGTTTTGAAATATATGTATGAAACCCTGCATGTTTTCTATCAGTTGCATTGAGAGGTTCACTTTCAGTTCTGATGGATTGCCACCATATATTACTAGGTGTCAGTGGTGGATTTTGGAAGCAATTAGAATAATTTTAATGATCGATTATTCTAATTGTATGAATCAAAAAAGTTCTGATCCATCAAAAGATGTTTTGATGATGTCGATGATGGAGATCACGATGTGTCTCATTACCATATGGATCTGAATCTAACTAGGTCATACAAGCAAGGGTTTGGGTCTGGATGTCATCAATTGAGCTAACCTATCTCGATTAATTTGGATTAGATCCAATCAGGTTTAAGGTAATCATGCTAGCACACGATTTAGCCTGACTTTCTTTTTCTATAATCTTTTTGATTCATCGCAACTGAGTCAAATTTGATTTGGCTCATTTTTATATCTTGAATAAGTTTATTTTTATCTGACTGAAATAAGTTTAGGTTAGATTAATTATGAAAATTGAATTCATTCCTAGTGCAATTGGACTACAGTCAATAGTTGACCTAAGTGAGAGAATTGAGGGTTACATGATCAAAGAATTTGAGAAATTTTTATAGAAATTATTTTACTCTAAATTTTAGATACATGATAGGAAACTAGTTATTCTTTGGGTGTGAAAAATTTTATGATTTTTGGAGTTATCTAGACCAGGTTTTGATAGAGTTTGATTTGGATCAAACTCTTAAGGGAAGAGTCCTAGATGCACATGGACTCTTCCTTATCCTTTCATGCCAGCATCTTCCAGATGGATTTTTGGCATCAAAACTAGATAGGATCTGGGGTTTTTCATGGATATCAAGTCCAAGAGTCCAAATGATCAAATTAATAAAGTTTTTGGTCATAAAGGGACTCTTTATGATGCTATGTCTAGTATAAGAACTCTTCTCACAAAATTGCCTCAATGAAATTTATTTTCTCCACACCCAAAGGAGCCTTCCTTCTAATATCCATGCCCCCTGTATCCTCTCTCTCCCTCTCTTTTACATGCTTAAAAAGTTAGGCATAAATTTGAGTTGAAGGTCCAATATTTTTGGCACAAGATTCAGCATTTATGCGATGGTGTTCGTGAGACGAATAGGTTGCCCTCAGAAGTCATTTCGAAGGTTTTTCAAATTAAATCTAGATTTAATTTTTAGGAAAGAGATTCATGAGGAGAAGACATTCAGATCCTGCCCGAGTGGATACTGGTAGAGGCCAGGCGCATGTATGGCTTCTTCCAGAATCTCAGGAATCAATAGTATCATCGCAGGGTAATCAGATTACCAAATCAGGTACTTAAAATTAAATCTAATTTAATTTAATTTTTAACTTTTAATATCAAATCTCTATGATCAAATTCAAGAAATCTTAGATCTGATTAAGATTTTAGGATAAAATTTTTGAAATATTTCTTCAGATCCAATCAGATCTGAATGATCCAGTGTTAGAAAAATAGGTTTTTCCTTCAATGAGGATGAGATTCTCCTCCTATTCCTGACACGGTTGGCCTTTATCTTTGTTAGGATGAGGTCTTCCTCCTGTACCTAACAAGATCATTGGAGCATAAAAGGGCTATTATTAGGGCCTCCCTTCTTCTTCTATCTTAAATAATCGAAGGTCTTTATCCATGTCAGGACGAGGTTCTTTTCTTGTTTCTGATATGATTGGCCTTTATCTTTGTTAGGACGAGGTCTTCTTCCTATTCCTAACAAGATCATTGGGGTACAAAAGGGACATTATTAGGGCCTTCCCCCCTCCTGTCTTAAATAACCAGTGGTCTTCATCCGTATTAGGATGAGGTTCTCCTCCTATTCCTGATACGGTTGGTCTTTACCTTTGCTAGGACAAGATCTTTCTCCTATCCCTAACAAGATCCTTAGGACACAAAAATATCATTGTAAGAGCCTCTTCCCTTCTCTTATCTTAAAAAACTAGAGATTTTCATTCATGTCAGAATGAGGTTCTCCTCCTGTTCCTGATATAGTTGGCCTTTACCTTTGTTAGGGCGAGGTCTTCCTCCTGTCCCTAACAAGATCATTAAGGTACAAAAGGATTATTGTTAGAGCCTCTTTTCTCCTCCTATCTTAAATAATCGGAGGTCTTCATCCATGTCATGATGAGGTTCTCCTCCTATTTCTGACATGGTTGATAGAAAATATGCAAGGTCTCATGCATAGATTTCAAATTTTTTTCAAAATAAAAAAATAGTAGAAGACATAGATTAAACTATTTAATCTACAAATGTATGTAATCAAATTACAAAACCCTATATCAAAGATCTATAACATGTTATGATGCAAATATAAGTTTGAAATTAAGTTAATCATAAGTGGTATTGATCATATCAGTACCTAGATCTAGAATAATTCTAGATCTAATCCTAGATCGCATCTTGGTCACCAAAAGATCAGATCTCTTATCTTTGCATGGGTTGAGAACTCTACGGTTGAATCTATTGTTGCCTTCGGAGCTGCACATGCATCTGGCCTCTATAGGTGATCCACATGAATCTGTAACATAAATCGAAGGTTCGTTAAACGAAGATCCGCTCGAAATGCTAGCTTCTCATGGATCTACAAGATTCACAGATCTAAATTTTGGGGTGTGAATAGAGAAAAGAAGAGGATCTCCAGATCCCAACCCGAGTGAATACCCGAGTAGAGGCCAGGCGCTTGCGTGGCTAAGATCCAGAACCTTCCGCTGCAAATCAGGATCATCTACAAGGGTTAAATAGGATTACCGCAAATCAGGTAAATTTAAAATTTGATTTAATTTATCTTGTTTTATTTTTATTTATTAAATAATAAGAATCAGATCTGAAACATATCATAGATCTGATTTGAGACAAGAGAGAATTTTTGAAAAATATATCTCTTGATCTAATCAGATCTGGAAACGAACCTGGACCTGAAAAATCGGATTTTCCCTTCAACTGGTATCAGAGCAATGGTTTCTAAAATTGTTTAGATCTGATTTTTAAATTTTATTTTATTAGAAAATAAAGTATGATTTCAGATTGTCAACATGAGATGTGATCAGAAATCTGAAATCAAGAAAAATGGTAGAAATTAAATGATTTGGATCTAAGAACAGTGAAGATATGCATGACTAGTTCTAGAATAGAAAAACTTGATACTATATGATGCGACTGAATTAGGCACGTATATATGCATGTCTTTGATTCTAATCTGATTAAATCATATTTTAGATCTTCTTATTTAACTAATTTTCTATATTTAAAGTGTTATAATAACATCTGTAATAGCAATAAAAATTATTTAATTTTAAATAACATATGAGATATGATTGATGCCATGTCTAGACTAGTTGTAGAATAGTTCTAAACTAATTAATCCTAAGACTTAGTACCATTTTATTCTGATTAGATCATTTAAATCTTAATTTTTTAGATTATTATGAGATAATTTAGAATCCGAGAACAATGCATGATTTGATATCATTGAGAAGTCGTATGCAAAATATGCCATGCTTTGATAGATCTAACATTTGTAATATAAAGATATTGATATAGATCTATAACGTTTTGTAGCATTTTACAATGTTCCTGTTTAGAGGACCGTTTCCTCTTGACCCATCCGGTCATAAGAACGAGAAAGGGTATTAAAGGCCCTCTCTTCCCATGTCGATGAGGGTGGGTGTTTTCTTCATCGATGTGGAGTAGGTTAATGCGGCGTGTTTCGCCTTAATCAGAAACCCAAGAAACTTAACTTTCTGCAAATCCTAGAATCCTGAAACCGCTACGGATTTATTGTGGCATATTTTGTTTATGAAACCCAACTTAGATTAAGAATTAAGTTATGGAATATTAATTGGTCTAAAATTGAGAAATTCAGATCTAAATGTGGACATATTCATAATACTTGGGTTCGGGGGCTTTGGGTAGCCTCAATTAGGTCTAAGCGGTTGATCAAACAGCGAATCAAGAGTTAGGATTAGATGGGATCAACAATGTGAATTGAACCAGCCTAATAGGATAGTTTGGGTCAAGATTGAGTCAACGATCAAGCAGAACCTAATTAGGCTCAGAGGTTACGAGTCCTGGATTGTAGGCTAACCCAATTGGTTTCTGACTCCAACAAATTTGGTGTCTAAAGTAAAGTTGGCACAAAACGACCGACTGGTTTTTATATTGGAAAGCTAACTCGACCTGAAATGCGTTGCTTGTGTGGTTAACGGCATATTCCATTCGCCGACCGTCTCTACTTACCTGGCCATATAGAGTTTCTGATCTGAGGTGGTCAATAAGTCCGAGCTGACCCATGGCCACTAGTTACTCCATAATTGTTTATGACTAAGCCCAAGTCTAGTTTAATGAGACTGAATCATTCTCCCTGAGAAAAGATTAAGTTCGAGGTCTTTCCACCATTGTAGACGTGAGGGCCCTTCCCGGGTTGATTGTTCTCCGGCTGGATTACAGGTGGCTCAGTTGCAAACCCGGGAAGATGCAACTATGTCTAATTAGGGCATTGGATCGCCTATGGGCTGGAGGAATGAGTTGGGCTCAATAATTTCGATACGGTGAGAAAGACCCAATTAGGACCCAGTCTATGCAAATGGTGGGTCTGACTTAACTAAAGGAGTGGATCAATATTCTGGATACGGTGAGATTCAATGAATTAGAGACCAAGTTTGGGTGCACCATGATTAGAGAATCAGTTGAACAAGAGTTGTTCACTCATTGGCTAACCCATCACCAATAACTGTTAGGTTGAGGTGATGAGTCAGTTGGTGAGATTGACCCGCACCACCCACTCGAAATCTCAATCAGCGGAGATTTTCGCATCTCTATAGAGGGAGTGTAGGGAATCCGAGAAAATAGTGGGAGTTACTAATTTGTTTAAAAATAAAATCCCTAAACAAAATTGGTCAAGTCAAAAATTACAGTATCTAAAACTAGAATCTTTTGACCCTCTCTATAGAAAATATCTGCGTCACAACCCATTGGCAGTATCCTGGACACACATAGATTGACTCGGCACGCCCATTATAAAGATTGGCTCAGGAACCTACAAATTGTTTTGGGTTTCAGAGAAGTTAACACATGTTTTGGACCAGGACTCCCCACGCTTACCCAGCGCTCGTGCCATGCCAACATGAACAGAGAGCGTCTCTGGAAAATGGATTGACGAAGACAATAAGGCCAGATACTACACAATGTTTGGACTCGATGTCTGATGAGCTCCAGCGCCAACATGAAGATATCGGACTGCTCGCCAATGTTGGCTCAACCTGCAGGAGAATGTTTGGTGAATAGAGTTCGCGCAGCCAAATATCAAAGTCACAAAAATGAACTTTTTAAGGCTAAGATGCATCGAATGGACAGTCAGTCCAAGATCACTGTCTGACAAATGATCAAGAGAACATGGAAGAGCTTGAGAAGCTCGGTGTGAAGTTGGACCTTGATCTGCAGAAACGATATTATTCTGCAATCCTTGACTGATTGCAATATGGGCAATTCATCACGAATTATACCACATGCATAAACTTAGAATTCCTTGGCGAGTTGAAAATGAATATGCCTGGTTACCGCTGAGCTTTCTATGAAAGGTTTCTAACGGCCTCAGTTCTTGCTATGGAACGGACTTCTCCAAAAGAAGTCTTATGGAAAGAAAGAAGTCTGTGAAAAGCAGAAGAATGGAAAGGATCAAAGAAGAAAGAAGGCAGAATCGAAGAAAAAAGGCCGATGGCAAAGGAAAGTGGTTTCGCATTGCAACAGCGACGGCCATTGGAAGCGGAACTGCCCTACATACCCTGGTCACCGCCTGAAGAAACAAGAAGGAAGGTCCTTCTAAGAGGTATGCCTCGTTATTGAGTCTAACCTTACGATTTCTTCTGCATCCAATTGGGTGCTTGAACTCTGGTTCCTAGTGCTCATCTATGCACTTCTATGCAGGGTCTTGAGGATAGCAGGAGGCTGAGGGATTGGAGACATGATCCTACGTCGATATAGGAGCCAAGAGTTCTGCAGTACGCCATGGAACATACCCTCTTTCGCATTACCATCTTTGGTTTAGACTTAGTTTTTAAAAGACTGTTATATAAATGTCCCTGCAGCTAGCAAGGAATTTGATTTCTAGTTTCATGCCTTAGCACAAGAAAAGGTTATGTGTGACACTCTTCATTTAAGGACATTGTTAACGCATCTTTAGTGAAAGAATAAAATTGCAAATGGTTTCCTTGTTAATGGTCTTTATCAGTTGCATATTGATGTACCTGTTTTTAAACTATCGAGCAAACATGAATGCCAATGACCTAGGGAATAGTCCAAAACGACAGATATCTATGGCACCTGAGATTAGGTCATATAGCAGAAGATAAGGATTAACAAATTGGAGAAATGGGCTAGTTGAGTCCATGACTTTTAAGTCATTATCCAACTTGTGAAATCTTGTCTCAAAGGCAAAATGACTAACTCCTTTGGTGGGACATGGGAGAGGGCCACAGATCTCCTTGCGCTCATTGTAATTCGTACATCTGATAGTGTGCGGCCCCATTCGATGTGCCGACTAGAGGCAATTTTGGTCTACTTCATTACCTTTACCGATGATTCTGTCTAGGTATGGGTATGTGTATCTTATGAGACATAAGTCTGAAGCTTTTGAAAAGTTAAAAGAAAATTCAGACATGAAGTTAGAAAAATCAAATCAGAAAAACCCATTAAGGTTTCTTCGATCAGATCGAGGAGGTGAATTACCGATTAGCCGGGAATTCTAGCTATCTTTAAGGAAAATTGGCAATAGGCTCCTCAATGGACTTCCAACTAGGAAACCTCAACTCAATGGGTTTTAGAAATGGAGAAAATCGTGACATTTATTGGATATGGTTCGATCCATGATGAGCTTCACAGACCTCTCAAGAGATTACTTCCTTTGGGATGATTCAAATATTATTTAACTTCAATCTATTTACTAAAATAGGGTTCCCCTAAAATCGTTCCTACACACACCGTAATGAGATATGGACACGGTAAGAAACCAAGTCTGAGTCATCTCAGAAATTTGGGGTTGTCCGGCTCATGTTCCAAAGACAACAAGCGGACAAGTTAGGTTTAGGTCCTTTTAGAGCTCGATTCAAAGGATATCCTAAAAGAGTCATTAGGATACTAATGTTCTACTATTCCAGAAGACCGACAATTGTGATTTGTGAGTCGCACATGCCATTATTTTTTCTGAAAAATAGTTTATTCAAGATAGCGCACTTGGAAACACGAATATAAGCTTGATGAGAAAGTCTCACAAGCAGAACAGAGCTATACGGACCAAGTGGAAACCAAAATCAAGGTTGAGCCAATAAGAACACTACCTCCTCCACCTCGTAGATCGGAAAGAGTTTTCCCGTCCCCCCTGAAAGATACTAGGTAATTAATTTAAGCGGACGTAGAGAAAAATGTTCCTCATGAGCTAATGGTGCTTCAATGGAGAATGATCCCAAACCTACAACAAGGCGATATTCAGATATCGACTCCGGAGAAATGGCTTGAGGCAATGAAGTCAGAGATCGACTCCTGATGCACCTCAAACCACAAATTCTGGACTTGGTCAGATCCCCAGAAGGTATAGTAATCTACTATTGGGTGTAAATGGATCTTACAAGAGAAAGATTGGTGGCAGATGTGGAAATGTGGAGACATTCAAGGCAGACTGTGGCAAAAGGTTATAAGTCACGTGAAGGCATTGACTATCAGGATACCTTCCCCGCAGTCAGCCTATGTAAAATCCAATCGCACATTGCTTGCCGTTGCAGCCTATTTTGATTATGAAATATGGCAAATTGGACGTGAAAAACGACATTCCTAATGGATATCTTGAGGAAGATATCTATATGGCAACAGCCGCTAGGTTCAACATCCAGTGATACTGATCACAAGGTTGCAGTTGCAAAGGTCCATAATGGCTTAAAGCAAGCATCTCCGGAGCTGGAACACTCGTTTTAAATGAAGTGAATCAAAAGTTTGGTTGTATAAAAAAATGAAGAAAGGATGCCATGTGTTTTTCAAAAGGTTAGTGCGGAGCACTGTTGTCTTCCTCATATTGTACGTGATGACATCCTCCTTATTGGGGAATGATATTCCCATGTTGACATAGTCAAGATGTGGTTTCCAGGAATTCTCTCATGAAAGACCTAGGTGAAGCATCCTTTATTCTAGGAATTAAGGTCTATAGGGATAGACCGAATAGTGATGCTAGGACTTTCACAGAAGATGTACATAGAGGAAGTACTAAAGAGGTTTAGTATGGAAAACTCTAAGAGGGGATTAATACCCTTCAGACATGGTATTAATCTTTCAAGAAGATGTGCCCAGCACACCTGAGGAAATAGAAACGGCATGAGCAAGATCCTTAATGCTTCTGCAATAGGAGCCTCATGTATGCCATGCTATGTACACGACCTGATATAGCCCATCTTGTGAGTGTCACAATGCATATATCAGTCAAATCCAGGTGAAGAACACTGGACTTCTATGAAATGTATCCTTAAGTTCTTGGAAGAAACTAAGGAATGATGTTGGTCTTTGATAACGGAGAACTCCTAGTCAGGGATAACAAGACTCGGACTTCATGTTCGATATAGATGATCGAAGTCGACATCCTGGCAGACTGTTTGTGCTGGAAGAGTTCCTGCAAGCAACGATGATACCACCTCATCCGCGATTACCTTGAGAAAGGTTGCGTTGAGGTCAAGAGAGTCAACTCCACAGATAATGTGGGCAGAACCACTCTAACGAAGCCGGTGGAACCAGCAAAAGATAGATAGCCCACCTTGAGAAGATGGGACTTAGACTTGTAGCCAATTGGCTTTAGGACAAGTGGGAGATTGTTAGATATATGTGCCCTAGAAGCCAGAATTGGCTGACACTTGTAATACACTTCTTGGGGCAAAATATAATTTTGACTATAATTAATGAAATGGATTATTTTCTATCAACACCTGTGTATTTAGTACTGTGATATACATCTTTGAGTTAATGGTAATGATAATTCATATTTTCCAAGAGTTGAAAAATTTAAGACATGAATATATCATTATTAACTCATAAAATAGCTCCGACAATAGGATCATCACGAGGATGGGTGATTGATTCGGAAGGTTGGTGTAGCGATCGCTTCTCCTTAGTAGATGAGTCTTGAGTCTACGGTGTGGAGACACCGGAGCGAAAGTACAGGTACTCGTTAAAGAACGAGGGCACTGAGCGTGACCACCTCGAGTAGTCATTAGGGAGTCTACTTTCGTCAATGACTGACTCGATGCTGCAGTAGTGTGTCTGGTTCTTTGACTCTGAGATGCATCGGCAGTTTCACTTGAGGTGTTCTATAGTTTGACTACACCATTACTTCGGTCTCACTAGCATATGGGAACCCTGAGGTGTATGTTGGCTGTGACATGTTCATTGTAGGAACTGGATTGGCATCAAGATGGGATCTGTCTACCTCGGTGGTAGACGGAGCAGCCCTATGATAATCATGGAAATCAAGTCCTGAAGCCCAATGGCCATGGCAGAGTGAAATATAGAAAGAGTTTCTATTTAGGTTTTCACATTGGACTCGAATCGAATGATTATATCATACTGACAGAGACTAGGGTTTGACGAGTTTACCTTAACCCTAATCTGATCGGGGCTCCAAGATAGAAGAACCTTAAAATCACACAGGTAGCTGTCACCAGAGGATTCACATTCAGCGTCTGATGGGTTGCACCATATACTGCTAGGTGCCACTGATGGATTTTGGAGAATTAGAATGATTTAGATGATCGATCATTCTTAGCTTGTTCGAATCAAGCAAGAGTACTGATCCATCAAAGGAGTTTCGATGATGTCTATGATAGAGATCATGACATATCCCATTACCAATACAGAAACTGAACCTAACTGGGTCATACAAACAAGGGTTTAAATCTGGTGATCATCATTGAACTGATCTAGTTCAATTGATCTGAATGAGATTCAATTAGGTTCTCAAGAAATCGTGCTAGCACTCGATTGAACCTAACGTTCTTCTTTTTACTATCATAAATATAGTTGTCCTGACTGAGCCAAAGGAGTTTGTGCTCGATCAGAGGCCTTCATATGGTCTGATTGGAGTTGTGTCCAAGTCAAAATAGGTTGTCTTATTTGTAAGACATTACCTGCCATTTTTGGTCACCTGCCATTTCTTGTTCTTTGACTTTGGTCAAAAGTCTACCTTTGACTGGTCAAACATTGCACCATTGACCCTTTGACTTTTGACAACATGTCATGCACTATTGGAGAGCTGGTGGGGGCTTGTCCCCTGCCAGAACCTGGCAAGGAGAAGGGCGCACGCCAAGGGTGGCGTGAGCCCAAGTTGGAGGCGCCTTGGTGTCCTTGTTGGACAAGGACTCCACCTCCCTTTTGGATTCCAATCAGAGTTCTATTAAGAATCTAGTTTGACTGGTCTTAGGCGCCCTCTAAGGAGGAATCCAGGGGTCTCTATTCCAACCAATCAGATTTAGATCTGATTTCACAAAGGGTTGTGATTGGTTGAGAGGAAGAGGAGTTGGATCACAAGAGGTCTGTAAATAAGACCCTACGCCCAACCCTAATTCTAATGAAATTAGACATGCCCCAAGGCTGCCTCTCCCCTCCTTCTCCACGCCATAGTCTCTTGTCCCCTTGCTCTCCACGTCCAAAAGAGTTTTGGACTTAGGTTGGTGCGATTCAGATCAAGGAAAGGCGATCAAAATCAAGAAGGTTGCGCTGCTGCAAAAGGACGACTGCAGATCTTCAAAAGAGTTTTGAAGATCCTCCAGATCTGATTTTTGGAGGTGTGATAGAGAAGAAGAGGATCTCTAGATCCAACCTGAGTGGATACCGGTAGAGGCCAAGCGCTTGCGTGGCTAAGATCCAGAACCTTCCGCTGCAATCAGGATCATCTATAGGGTAATAGGATTACCCAAATTAGGTAAATTAAATTTGATTTAATTTATCTTGTTTTATTTTATTTATTAAAATAATAAGAATCAGATTTGAAACATATCAAGATCTGATTGAGATCAAGAAAAAATTTTTGAAATATATCTCTTGATCTAATCAGATCTGGACGAATCTGGATCGGGAAATCAGGATTTCCCTTCAAAGTTGTCCTATCTGAGCCAAAGGAGTTTGTGCACAAACAGAGGCCTTCATATGGTCTGACAGGAGGTTGTCCAAGTCAGAAAAGGTTGTCTTATTTGTAAGACACTACCTGCCATTTTTGGTCACCTGCCATTTCTTGTTCTTTGACTTTGGTCAAAAGTCTACCTTTGACTGGTCAAACATTGACCATTGACACTTTGACTTTTGACCACATGTCATGCACCTATTGGAGAGCTGGTGGGGGCCTGTCCCCCTGCCAGAACCTGGCAAGGAGAAGGGCGCACGCCACCCTAAGGCGTGTCCCAAGTTGGAGGCGCCTAGGAGTCCTTGTTGGACAAAGGACCCATCTCTCTTTTTGGATTCCAATTAAAGTTCTTCTAAAGAACCAACTTTGACTGGTCTTAGGCGCCCTCTAAGGAGGAATCTAGGGGGTCTCTATTTCCACCAATCAGATTTAGATCTGATTTCACAAAGGGGTTGTGATTGGTTGGGAAGAAGAGGAGTTGGATCACAGCTAGTCTATAAATAAGACCCTGTTATCCAACTCAGATTGTATGAGATAGAGAGATATGATGAGATCATAGTTTTCTCCACGCCCCAAGGCTGCCTCTCCCCTCCTTCTCCATGTCATAGTCTCTTCTCCCCTTGCTCTCCACATCCAAAAGGAGTTTTGGACCTTGGTTGGTGCGATTCAGATCAAAGAAAGGCGATCAAAAATAAGAAGGCTGCGCTGCTGCAAAGGACTGACTGCTCCATCTTCAAAAGAGTTTTGAAGATCCCTCCAGATCAGATCTAGATCTGATTTTTGGAGGTGTGATAGAGGAAGAAGAGGATCTCCAGATCCAACCCGAGTGGATACCGGTAGAGGCCAGGCGCTTGCATGGCTAAGATCCAGAACCTTCCGCTGCAAACAGGATCATCAACAGGGTAATAGGATTACCCAGATCAGGTAAATTAAATTTGATTAATTTAATCTTTTATTTTATTTTATTAAAATAATAAGAATCAGATCTGAAATATATCAAGATCTGATTGGGAATCAAGAGAAAAAATTTGAAATATATCTCTTGATCTGATCAGATCTGAACGAACCTGGATCGGGAAATCAGGATTTCCCTTCATCTTCCTCATGTTCTTCATCTCTTGGATTGTCAACAGATCTGAAGAACATGTTATTTTGATTAACCAACTGGAGG
>QRFJ01001590.1:0-168405 GCA_006176705.1 Cocos nucifera
TAAGTTCATTTGATCTAATGAGATTCATTAGGTCCAAGAAATCGTAGCTAGCATTCGATGAACTAACGTTTTCTTTATATCATAATATTATCCTATGAGCCAAAGGAGTTTATGCTCGATCAGGGGCCTTCACTTTATCTAACTGGAGCCTGTCCAAGTTAGAAAAGATTTTCTTATTGTTACGACAAACTACATTTTTTATCCTGCCATTTCTCGTCCTTTTGACTTTGGTCAAAAAGTTTGATCTTTATTTGGTCAAT
Source organism: Cocos nucifera (assembly GCA_006176705.1). NCBI lineage: Eukaryota > Viridiplantae > Streptophyta > Magnoliopsida > Arecales > Arecaceae > Cocos > Cocos nucifera. The sequence continues at coordinate 261 of QRFJ01001590.1, forward strand.
ATTGACCTTAACACTTTTGACTTCTGTCCACGTGTCACGCACTTTGGAGAGTGGTGGAGACTGTTTTCTGTGCCAGACGAACAAGGAGGAGGGGCATGCCACCCTTGGGTGTGCCCAAGTTGGGGCGCCAAGGGTCCTGTTGGATTGAGAATCCATCCTCCATTTGGATTTCCCATTAGAGTTGTCAGAAACCAACTTTTGACTGGTCTTAGGTTGCCCATCTAAGGAGGGATCCAAGAGACTCTATTCCCACATTAAATTTAGATCTAATTTCACAAAGGGTTGTTGATTGGTTGGGAAGAAGAGGAGTTTGGACACAAATAGTCTATGAATTAGACCTATGACTCAACTCAAAAGTAATTAGAAAATCCAGCCAAGGCTGCCTCTCCCCTCTCCTCCATGCCAAACCACCTTCTTCCTCTTCTCTCACATCCAAAAGTGTTAGGTTTTGGTTGGTGCAATTCCAAATAAGAAGAAAGGTGACTGAAAGCTAGAAGGCTGCGCTGCTACCCAAAGACAACTATTGAACTTCGAAAGGATGTTTAAGATCCTCCAAATCAGACCAGATCTGATTTTTTGGAGAGTCAGATAGTAAGAAGAGAGGATCTCAGATCCTAGCTTCGAGTGGCTACCGCTAGAGGCTAGCGCACTTGTGGCTAGATCCAGAACCCTTTCGCCTTGCTACAGGATCATCAAACAGGATAATAGGATTACCCGCATTTCAATGTAAATTAAATTTAATTTAATTTATCTAACATTTATTTTAATTACTAAACATAATCAAAAGATTAGTTTGAAACATTCAGTCCTGATCTAGATCAAAGAAAAAATTTTTAAAATATATCACTTGATCTGATCGATCTGAAGCGAACTTTGGTTCTGAAAAATTAGGATTTTCCTTAACATTGTCGCCTCCGGCCTCTCTGTCACCTATGCCCCCTCCCCTGGCCCCCCATCCCGACCACCTCTGCTTCTCTCTCTTTCCTCTTTCTCTTCTTCTCTTTTCTCTCTCACTATTCTTACTTTCTATTTTATAGGTACCTCTAGTTGCCATCATTCCTCCTACGTCATCACCGGCAATCCTCAGAGCTTGCGATGCAAACCACTCCTCTATAGCCGCTATATAATTTAATTAAATACTTATTTATTAACTCTATATATTTATAATCCTATTTATAGAATATGTATAGATAAATATTTAAGATATTTATTATAAATATTACTAATTGATCTATATGCATAGTTTTTTTATCGTGCCGTGGGTGGGTAGCCTTGGCTTATGCCAGTCGGTGGTATGGACTAGATCTAATCAACATATTGGTTTAGATTGAAAATTTGGATATTAGTCTGGACCCCAATTTTAATTACTGATACTGAATCGAACCTGATACTCGATGGGTCTGTACTAAGCACCTAGAATCCGAACCCTAATGGATCTGAAAGGTCAGACCGATTTCAGGATCTGAATTAAAAAATGGAGAGATTAATGAGGAGAGACCGATAGACTGAGAAGGAGGTCGGTTCACTCACCGACTGCTGCAAGGGAGTGCGAGAGTGGAGAGGAGGGAGGGGTCCAGCCTGTACTGCCATGTCGGTGAGAAGATTCAAGAAGAGGAGAGAGGAGGGAGGGAATCCGACCTCAACCCCATACATATGAAGGGAGGGGTCTGGCCTCACCGCCATCATGAGAGGAAGGGGTCCAGACTCGCGATAAGAGAGATCGAGAGATGGAGAAGGGAAGATGAGGAGAGTGAGAGAGGAGGAGAGGGTCTGACCTCGTCGGCATCACTGGGAAGGGATGGGTGTTTCCTCGTCGGTGAGGGAGATCCAGAGAAGTGAGAGAGGAGGATGGGGTCTGACCTCGGCCGCGAGGCAGATCGCAGAGGCAGGGATTAGAGAGGAAGATCGAGAGATAATAAAAGCTAAAGGACAGGGTCGTTCGCCTCACTGCCATCGCACGATGAGCAGAGATCGAGAGAGGAAGATGAGGAGTGATGAGGATGGCACCACAGCCGAGTCGGCTTGGGACCATGACGACCGGTTCGAGCGAGGACCCGATCGCGTATCTCAGTGTATGGAGCTGGCTCAACTTCTGAACGATAGACTTTTAATGATATCCCATCTCTAAGATTCTAACTTTAAGCTCTTTACGGTGCCACCATCATCTACTTTGTTCTTCTTCTCAGATTTTCTAGATTCACACCAAGTTCACGCAAGAGATCAGATCTACGATTGTTGAAACTCATCTCTTTAATTATTTATAAATGTAATTCATGATTGTAGAATTTTATGGCAATAACATTTTATTTGAATGGTTTATATTTGTTATTTTGTTGTTATTGATGCATAATGATAAGACCCGTCAATTGATTTAGTGTACATATTAGAGACTAATTTATTGATGCTCATACTAATATACTTGTTCAAACATGTTATATTGATGTAATATTTATAATTGTGCAGATCACAGAGGCACCAACGCCATCTGACTTTCACTCCTGGTCCCTCGGTGGTACGCCCAGTTCAGCATGCTCAAGAGCGAGTCGGAGATCACTTCATCCACCTCGACATCGACTGCTACTGGGGACTCCACGCCTGGCATCTACTCCATCGGTGACATTCTCCACCAGCGAATCTACTCCACTAGCAGCTGAGCCTCTACCATGCTTATATCTAAGACTACATGCCTATCAATCAGGCAGTCTGAACGTGTACGTTTTTTAAATATATTACGGCATAAATTTTTATTTCTTATTGCTTAGTGATCTTGCTTTATACTTATTATATTTGCGCAACACGCATTGTGTATTCGAATGCATCATCTAGTAGATATTTTTACAGTCCCCACATGTAGGGCAACATATTAGGACACCATCAAGCAACAGGTGATGGTCTATTACGATGCGGAATGGATAAGGGCCAGTAGGGAAAGATCGCACGACAGATGCATTCCTTTTCTTGGATACTTATGAGGCGATCAGCATCATTCTTGTATAGCTCAGAGGACTGACCGTGTTGATGGATGCTATCAGGGTTAGGGATTCGGAATATGGGATAGGAGATCATGGGTAAGTATGCGCATCTTAGTTATGATTTATGCATTTTTATATGTTTACACTATATATGTGTGATTAAGAATAATTTTAATGATTTTTGAATAAACTGTTGTGCCAGAGATAGATGACTTTTTCTGATTCACGAGACAGGGCTCGAACATTCGCCGGCACTGAGAAGATAAGAGAGTATATACCGGGTTACAAGGTCAAAACTCCATAGAGGATGGATCGAGCACTGACGAGACACTCCGGAGAGCTTAATTTCCTGGATATAGAGGAATATTCTCCGAGTCAGTGGGAGAGGATGGTTTAGACACTGAGGACCAGAAGTTGAGATAAGAATTCTTAATTTTTGAATTTTCAAATGCGTTAATAAGTTTATTTAAATCATTTTTTAAATATTTATTATTTTTTGAATACTTGTTGGATTACACTTCCATCAGAACTGGAAGAACCATGATAGCCAGGATATACGTACACTCTAGGCCGCCGAGTCTATGGCCAGTCGTTCTGTGATTAGAGAAGGTAATTAATTCATAATCTACTAGATTAAATTTAAATTTCATATTTTGTTATCATCTTTTTGATAAATTATTCTTTGTTCTAGATGCATGAAGAGTGGACATGATGCCTAGTCATTAGCGAGATCTTTCGGATCGAGCCGCATAGACCAAGATAGGTAGGCTGTATGAACGCTCCGCGACTCGAACATCATTTTTGTAAAGTATTAATATAATTTAGTATATATAATTAGTATTATAGCATTTCTTTATAAAATTTTTATTTTTAATTTATAATTACAGAATCAGTTAGATGTGCTCGTGGCGAGGGCCTGATACCTCTAGGCCCATGACCATCTGTCTCAAGGTCTTAGGACGCCTAATTACTTTATGAGGATCTCGATGCAGACGTCGGACCATACGTCGGATGAGCTACTGAGTTCAAGGCGAGCGTCTTCTCACAGACTTTTGGTTGTCATCAACCGGAAGGAGCTTGAGACGATGTTGGCATGCGGGTAGATCATGCTGCGATCCGAGCAGATTGGCTGCTGGAGCCACCGCGTGACATCTATACTGAAGGCATTCGAGAGAGATACTGATGTCGGACGCTCAACGTGATTTTTGGAGTCACGGGCCTTCGAAGGATATGTTGACCTGTATTTCAGTTTCAGCTCCAACTCGTGGCTCCGGCTACCACCACCAGCTTCGACTCAGCTGTCTTGATTCGGCTCTTTGATTTCGGGTGATTGACAAACATGATGTTAGATTTAGTAAGGACATTTATTTATTTATTATTTTTTAAAAAAAATGATTATATAAATTTAATGTTGATAATAAAATGTTTAGTTATTTTTAGAACATAATTTTTATGTTTATGTTATTTTCTTCTATACTATATCTATATTTATCGATAAGATAAATATAAAAAGATAAAAATTTTTAATTTTTTAAATTATTAAGATCCAACAGCACGCGATTTTATAACCGCTGTCAGATCCATGTCAACTGCTGCCAATACGGACTTCTTGGTGCAAACACGGTATCAACCACTTATATGTAGACCTATATCAGGAGCAGATTAAAAATCACTGCTATAGATTACCATGGGTAGCGGTATATGTAATCGCATACCATAGATAACTTAATAGCAACGATCTACATAATTGCCTGTCTAAGGTCGATCTATATTTATAGCGATTTATAAATCGCTGCAATAGAGCTATCTATAGCAGCGGTTCAAACAATCGTTGCAACAACCACTGCCATAGAGCTACGATGACGGTTGTAGTAGCAGCGGTTATATAACCACTGCCATAGCCTATGGCAGTGATATTTTGGGTTACAACAGTGTTTACGAATCGCTATCGTAGTTCTTTTTTGTAGTAGTGTATATGAACCTAGATGATCTAAATCGTCAAGATATTGACATAATCTTTTTAGAACATGGTATCGTACAGTTGAAAAAAAGAATAGTTACAAAAAGAAAAAGAATCCAATACTTGGTAAAGTTTTCTACATCCTACAACCCTAACTTCCCAACAAGAGGCATCAATATATTTTTAACTAAATTTCTAGCAGTCTTTTTATAGTCACCATTAAAAAATTAGATGATGAGATTCGACTGAATCTTCTCATCTCTATACAATTCAACCTCATCATCCTAGCCCTCAAACCAAGGATGAGGACAATGTCAGTCCTCACGAAAGGAATCATAGTACTATCCAACCTAAAGCTCACCTTCTCATCATCCCAAAAAAACAACAATACATCCAATAATGGCCTATTTTGCTTGATATATGGAGGTCGGAGCAAATGGGCAAATGACGTTACAGCCACCTTTGTCTTATGTTCTTTGGACATTGACTCTATAAGTATGTCCATAACATCAATATAGTGAGTAAAATAGTATCTTCCATTTACCATATTAATTGGACTAATACACAAATCTTTGTCTCTCCTTAAACTAGCCATCTTGACACTGCATCGCAATCAAATTTACATGATACATATCAAAAACATCATTGTAAATTGTAAAACAAAATATCAAATACCAATTTTAACTCAAAAAATCTAAAAAAAATTATGATGATAGCAAAGCTACTGCTAATTAAAATGTATTATTCTGTAATGTTAATAGTTTAACTCAAGTTGATAAAATACTTTAAATTTGTAATTATGAAGTTCAATGTATAATTTTCTGTCATTACTTTAATTCAACAATATTATTTTTTATCTAAAATTTTAGAGTTTACCAATGAAAGAAATGCAATACCTTGCAATTACATTCTCATTTTCTCCCAATTCTTTGAATGCCTTAAATTTAAGAAAATATGCATCATGAATTGGATGTTTTCAGGGACAACATGCTTTCTTGATTGAGAAATCAAAACTAGTCAAAGCCAAAATTGAAAAAAGGATCATGAATATGAAATATAATGCAGAAATAAAAAGAAAAATATCTACCTCTTAATTGATTCTTCTCAGAGTCTTGGTGCTTCGAGAGGAGATTAAATAGAGATTTTCGGATAGGGAGGAAATGCAACGTCCAACGCTACTTTAGTAGCTATCTGAGAGCAACCTTAAGAACCAACCGAGCAGTTAAAAACTTCTCTGTCTAATATCTACAAGAAGAGAGAGAGGCAAAAAAGTAGTGTTATTGAAGAGGCAAAAAAAATATCGAGAAAAAAAAAGAGATGATTAAAATTACCTCCATCGTATGTGTTTGTCACCTCCATCGTCATCATTGCTGTTGAAGATTTTATCAAAGAAGTAGTGCCGCAGACGTTGCCGCTGGTGGCGTGAGGTAAATTGCCCTAAAATTGGTCCATCGGAGGTCATCGGGGATACCCGAAGGGGAGAAGAAAGGTAGGAAGATGGAAAATTTTATTTTGATAAGATACCATATTTGAATTGAGAGCATTTTTGTCTCGTCAGAACTAAAACTTAAATAATGGACCGAAAATTATAGTTTGGATCAATGGCCTTAAAAGTTTAAGTCCGATCAAATTTTGGACCGGGACTCAAAATTTTAATAAAACTTAATATATGCAATATATTTGATCCTTGTAGGGAGAAACATACTACACGAGATGTATCTCAAACACATAATCTCCTTTAAAGTGGAGCAAGATCTGAGTCCTGAGAGATGAATGTTTTGTAGTCTATATATCTATATGATTCCTTAATTTCATTGCTGCTGACAATTATTTTTTTTAGTAAATATTGACAGTTAGTTTAAAGCAACATAATTTAATGTCAGACTTATAATTTTATCATCATATTCATTCCAATTGAATGTTATCGTATGAACAAATTTTATATTCGAGAAACTACAAAAATACCGTCCTTAATTAACTTTTGGATAATATAATATAGGCAAAGTCGAAGCCGGTGAAGCCCACAATCGAAGGAAAAACGCAAAAAAAAAAAAAAAAAAAGAAAAAAAAACTGTAAGATGATTCAACTCACCCGGTGACTAATACCCCGTAGAGAAGAGGAGAGAGAAGAAAATAAGAAATTTTCTGTCCACATGACATTTCCAAGGGTATAACAAAAACTAAATAAATAAGACGCAACGAAAGAACACGAAAGCCCACGTAGAGCCTATTACCAACCCTCCTCATTCCTGGGAAATCCTCACCCACTCGGACTTGCTAGGTACCCCTCCATTAACGACGGTGAGCAAGTAGTACCCAGAGGGAGCAACAATAGAAGATGGTGGAGCCTTGAGAATGGCATGCGTCCGGCCACCTACGTCCCTCACCATACTTCTGCATTCAAGCTTCAGCATCCTCTGGTTCATGGACCAACGAGTGCGTCGCAAAGGGCGGTGAGTAAGCATAAAACTCCACCACATTAGCTGGGCTCCGGCTCCTTCTCAAGCTCAAACCATACACTGAACTCTTCTCCATGCCTAATTCCCATCAGTTTAGACCATTATCATATTGGATCGACAAGTTCCAAGCCCTCTTATCAGTCGAAGAACCGCCCCATGTAGTAAGGATTGAAGGCCTCCACCCTGAGCTCGGTTGGATAGGCGACACCGAAGGTATATTGTTGATGTGGATTACTTCCTGCCACCAAAATCCTCCCATCTGGGAGAACAATAGCTGAAGAGTGGTACATTCTTGCGATCCCAGTAGAGTTTAGCACGGAGAACCTCTTCCCTACACTCTCCTTCGGCTCGTAGAGGTAAGGGTGGTAGGAAGCTCTCGTGGCCATCTGCCACCCGGCACACCCTTGCATCGCCCCATTGATGATAAGGATATGGCCGGTGGGGAGGATCAGCATGTCGTTCATGACCCGCGGCCCAGGCATCTCCTCCATCGCCCACTCGGGGTTGTCGTCGGTGATCACCAGGCGACCGCACGAGCTCAAGGCATCCAAAAACTCACCACTCTTCGCCGCCTGGGATCCTCCGGTAATGGCACCTCCGCATACCATAACCTCCACCTTGCGGAACCCGTCTTCGTGCTCCAGTGGGAGCATCACCGACGAGCCGGTGCTCGGGTAGTTCCTCGACCCATTCCCAGGAATCCGAGGAAAGTTCTTGATAATCTGGTGCCGGTGGTAGTCGAAAAGTATCGAATCGCGGTTGGCAAAGATGAATAGATTGCCGTCGGAAGAGAGATGCACGAAGGGATATAAGATGTTGCCGTTATCTACCGTCGGATCATAAGTCTGGCGCAAGAACGGCAGCTCGAAGGCTTCTTCTTTCTCCGAGGTGGGTGGAAGAAACTCATAATTGAAGACTTCGAGGCCGCCGACGATGAAAACTCGGTCCTTCTCCGGGAGAATCTGGTTCGTCGCGTACCACCGGTTACTGGCGAGCAATTTCTCCGACTCGATCCAGTCGCAGCGGCGGTCGGAGCAAGGGTTGAAATACCGAACTTTCCGAGTCCCATTGCCGAATCCGCCGGTCTGGGCGAGGGTGCCATTTCCGAGGAAGGCGCCGGAGGAGCACCAGGTGTCGGTGTCGATGACGAGGGGGCGGATCGTGTTGGTGGTGATGTCGTACTCGACGGAGTGAGCCCAGCAGGGGGGGTCGTAGACGCCATCGGTGCACTGCTTGCCGGACGGGTGGAGGCGGTACTGCGAGGGGCCGGCGCTGGTCTGGTCGAACATGAGGACGGTGTTGCGATGGGTCAGAGTCATGTGCATGGCCACCACGCCGGAGTTGTTGAGGAGAAGCTCCCACTTCCCTCCTTTCCCACCTCCTGTAGCTTGAGCACCGCCAAGAGTGCAACACCACTCCATTAACACGAACACTAGGAGTAGACTTGTTGCTAGGTTTCTCATGGTGGCAGACACTTGACCATGGAACGCCGCCATCTTGCTAGGAGACAGATCGAAAGAGATGTGATCCAAGTATAAACGGTGGAGATAGTATATATAGATGGTGGAGAGAGTCTTGAAGGGGAATGTTGTGGTGTGAACTGGGGATGATTCGTTGCAGAGAAGAGGGGGAAAGGTTTCTTTCCGTCGTTAGAGATTCTGGCTGATTTCAGGCTCGCCTAAACGCGGCGTACTGCCGACGTTTTCGCGGCATCTTTCTGATTTACTTATTTAACATAATTGTAATGTTTTCCTATTATACATGAGGATACGCGCTGGTTGCTGTGTAACGGCAAACATTGTTGGGAGACGGACATGTCATGCACGGGAAACTGAACGGTGTATTCACAAAACTTTCAATCGTGGCCGTTTCTATTAGGTTATCAAAGCTTGAACCATTTTTGGTATTTCAGCTGGTTTAGGAGCCCTTGATTCCTCGCGTACGTGCATGTATTTATATGGGATTTAAATTTATTTGATATGGTAATTAACAAATCCGGATTGCTAGCAAATAATTGTTTTGGCATGACAATTCTTCTTTTCTAGTAGGCTGCTGGATTTGTTCCACCCAAAATCCGAGAGACGATGCAAGCGCAAAGGCATGGGTGTATGGAAGCTTAACACACGAAAATAGAGCACCATTCCATCATGAAGTTGATGTGTATATATATATATATACACATCACCAAGCTCTTCAACAATCAGCACAAGCAATGGTGTTTACTAATAAAAGCCATCTACTATGTTAGAAGATCTTCAATAGAGCCATTGAGGCGTCTTCTAAGAGTTGCCTCATCTATCTGGAGGAATTTATTAAACTTGTTTGATCTATTCAAATTGTGCTTTCACCCAAAGGACTAGGGGAGAGTGAACTTAAACTCTTCTTCCCTAATCTATTCTACTTTGCTAGGAATTAAAATTGCATGTGGGAGAGTTCCTTTCACAAAGCAATTACGAAATGAAATTCAGACTTGCAATGGCCCGCAAGCAACGATGGTGCTTTAGAACATAACCATGCTTCTCCGTACTTCCTTCCTCTCTTCTGGCCTAGACGAATTGAATTGGAAGTGGAATGCAAACGGCATCTACAAAGTCAAGCATTGCTACGATTTTTTCATGCATGGCGGAGTGATCTTCCTCATAGATAAAATCATATGGAAGCTCTCTATCTCAGAGAAGGTTAACTTTTCTCATGACTCTGCTATCACAACAAAATCTTGACTGCTGAAAACCGGATCAAGAAAGGTATCAACATGAGGAATCATTGGACCACCTTTTGATTCAATGTGAATTGTCCAAAGCCTTCAGGTTAATTATTCTATCAAAATTCAATGTCCCAAAGCTCCCTACCTCATTCATGGGAGTATGGAATTCTTGGAGGCACTTACAACACATGAACAACCGGCACCCAGCTTTCGAATGTTTAATCTCGTCTGCTATACATGTGGTTTCTTTGGAAGGAATGCTAATAATTATAGTCGCTAATAATTTTTTTGTTGCTAATAATTATATATTAAAAAAATTATTAGCAATGATAAATTATCATCGCTAATAATTTTTTTCTATCGCTAATAATTATATATTAAAATAAATTTATTAGCGATGGTAACTTACGGTTGCTAATAATTTTCTTCTAATGCTAATAATTATATTTCAAAATAAATTTATTAGCAACAGTAATATTTCTTTGCTAATAATTTTATTTTTTTGCTAATAATTATAAAAAAATATTTAAAAAATAAATTAATATTGATAATAGAAAAATACTATCGCTAATAATTTTCTTTCTTCACTAATAATCATAAAAATATATTTAAAAATAAAATTATTTTTCTTATTTATTAGCAATGATATTTTGCCATCTCTAATAAATATCTTACCATTGCTAATAATAATAGAATTAAATTTAAAAAATAAAATTATTTATTATTAGCAACATGATTGCCATCACTGAAATTTTAAAATTTTCTTGCTAATAATGATCATTAATTAAAAATCAGCCATCTAAAATCTTTATTATAGTTAGGATTGGAATTGGGCCAAGCTAGGCCGGGCCCTATCCATACTCAAGCTGGCTCGAAAATATTGTCACTAGCCAAAAATAATACTTAAATCAAAAATCAATAAAGTAAACATGAAAAAGATCAAGAAAAGAAGAAGGCTCAAATTTGCCATTGAAAAAAAATGCTAGGTGGTGGAGCCTAATCCACCCAAAATTGCATAAGAAAAAAGCCCAAGAGAAAGCCTAGGTGAAAAAAGGAAAAAAAATGAAAGAGGGGAAGGAGGGCCCCAGTAGGGCCTAGCTCGGTAGCTGGCGTGGCCCAGCACCAATAGCCCACGGGAGCGCGCGGCCTACTCTGGCATGTGGCCCAGGCCAAAATATAGGCCAGGCGCCCATGCAGCCCAGTGTGCGAGCACAAGCGCAACCCGCACGCGTAGCCCAACGGCGCACCATGGTCTATGCCACATGGCAGACCAACGAGCACCATGTGATGGATGTAGACCCCTAAGGGGTCTACAATTTAAGGCACGTGGTGCATGGGGGCTATTCCATCTTTTTGGATGAGTTGGCGGGCACAGGTTTGGCGAAAGTTTGGTACGCACGGTCTACACACGGTGCACGGCTATAGAATGCACAAACACGCATGATCGAATGGGCACGTCGTGATCCAATGGTTGATAAGCTTGATTACGGCATCATCCAACTACTCAAAAAGATTTTGATCAGGATTAGGTGGCTAGGAGATGATTGAATGCCAAAAAAATATTGTAGCTTGATCAACAAACATGGACAATTCTGGATGCATTCAAACACGATTTTGACTCAAACTGGTTTTGTTTAGAGGCCTTTAAATTGGCCTGTGGGCAAAAAGATTTGGTAGAATGTCTTGAGACAATCAGAGGGCAGCCAAGAGTTTTTTCAAGAGAGAAAAGAGAGAGAAAGGAAGAAAGAAAGAGAAAACAAGGGATTTTTCTTGTAATCAATTCTAAGAGATCACCAGGTGAGTGATTCATTCTTAGAAGAGATTATTTTCTTTCTGATTGAGGCTATTCGTGTATCTAAAAGAAAGAGAAAAGAGAGATTCTTCTTATCTCATCTCTTGTAAATTTTTTATAACTTTTTATTTTTAATAAAAATATTATTCTGTGTAGCCATGGATGTAGGAGTAAGAAACTCTAAACCACATGAATTTTCTATGTTTGAGCTTGTAAAATTTTTTATTTTTCTTTCTTTCTTCTGTAATTACCAAATTCATTGTGTATCATTCCATAACAAATAAGGCATTGCAAGTTCATCTGCACCTTTAACCATTAGGTGGCTGTAAATAATTGCTTGTCATGTAACAAACCATCCAAGCTTGTTCTGCAATTATAAGAATAGAAATGCATTACCTTTATCTCTCTCTAGACTCTATAGGCGCATCAAGTAGTCATCATAGCCTCTTTATGAATAGAGCACTAATAGTTTTGGATTGGATGCATGCCGGCAATATCGAGCCCACTCTCGGGTCAGGCCTAGGTTAGGCCAAATGTATTTGGGCGGAAGGCAGCCAGAGGCTCGAGGAGGTGGGAGGTGGCCTGGGGCTCGTGCAGGGAGGTAGCCCGAGGCTCGGGGAAGTGGGATCTAGTGGGAAAGATAGAGGAATAAATATTAGCGACGACAATACTTTCATCGCTATAGTAGTCGCTAATGCTATTAGCAACGGTATGTTGTCGCTAATAAATTCACCATCAAAATAAAAAAATTACTAGTTATTAGCGATGGCTGAACCTCCGTCACTAATGCCGTCCCTAATAATATTAGCGATAGTAAAACCATTGTTAATAATTAATAACTTTTAGTGATGGAATAAATTTTGATCATAATTAGCTGTCGATAAATAGAACTATTAGAGACAGCTTATTTGCCATTGCTAATACTTGACATATTAGCCATAGGAATTTTCTTGTCTCTAATATTATTGCTAATAATGGTTATTAGCAACGACTGATTTTCATCGCTAAAGCTATCAGTAAAAATGTTTATTATAGACGTCATTTTTATAATCTCTAATTCTGTCACTAATACCTGTTGGGGATAAATCCCGCTCCTGCCGAAGCCCGGCCCGACGCTCAGCCCAATGTAACCAGTAGCCGCTGAAGAGCTTTAGCGCCAGGCCGAGCCCCTACCACGGCCGAACTCCTTCGGGCCGACTCCAAGCGGCCGAGCTTCAATGAAGTCCTCTCAGCGGCCGAACTCCTTCGGGCCGACTCCAAGCGGCCGAGCTTCAATGAAGTCCTCTCAGCGGCCGAACTCCTTCGGGCCGACTCCAAGCGGCCGAGCTTCGGTGAAGTCCTCTCAGCGGCCGAACTCCTTCGGGCCGACTCCAAGCGGCCGAGCTTCAATGAAGTCCTCTCAGCGGCCGAACTCCTTCGGGCCGACTCCAAGCGGCCGAGCTTCGGTGAAGTCCTCTCAGCGGCCGAACTCCTTCGGGCCGACTCCAAGCGGCCGAGCTTCAATGAAGTCCTCTCAGCGGCCGAACTCCTCAGCAGTCGTCACTTAGGAGCCCGAACTCCTCAGCAGTCGTCACTGGGCCGAACTCCTCAGCGGTCGCCCTCATCAAACTTCGGCCGACCGAGCTCCTACCGAACTCTCAAGTGTCCAAGCCTCAGCCCAAGCCCAACAGCCGGCCGAACCCCAGACGGCCGAGCTTCGACTTCTCAGCAGCCGAACTCTTCTGCGGACGAGCCTTAGCTGCATACCTCTTGCCAGACGCCTATGGGAGCCGAACTCCCTCCCATCTTCCTCTTCAGGAGCCCGAACTCCCACGAAATGGGCACACGACGAAGGCCTTCAACCCTTCATTCGGCAAGCTCTGCAACCATCACTATCAGTCAGTCCGCCGTACCATCGGTCAGTCCGCCGCGGGCGATAGCGACCCACTGCCAGGCGGCGATGGCTGTCACCCTCAATCCGCCGCACACGGCACCAGTGGGACTGACTCCGCCGAACCTCGAGCGGTCCCGCCAGCACGCGGCTGCAGTTGTCACCATCAAGCTCCACTATATAAAGGACCCTCCCGACACGCTAAGGCTAAGCTCTCTGAACTCTCGACTCTCTAAGCTCTCCTCCACATCTCTAAGCTCCGGAACTCATTCCGAGCACTCCATTACTGTTGGTCGGAAACTAACTTGACCGTCGGAGGGTCCTGCCGGAGCCACCACCCCACCAGGTTCCGGACGGGACTTCATTTTGCAGGTCCCCGGCGGCGCCCAGCGGCCTCGATTGCGGCGACCTCCGGCGGCGACGGATTTCTGCACCAACAGATTGGCGCTGGAAGAAGGGCCTGAACCTTCGAGGTTCCCTTGTTCTTAAAGGAGTGCTCGGCGACGATTTTCCGCCCCTGCTCCGGATCTCTCTTCTCCCTCTTCAGAATTCCTTCTCTGGAAAGAGGAAATGCCCCCCAGAAGGGCTTCGACGCGGCGCTCGACGGCTTCCGCGGCTCGATCCCCTCCGAGTCCGTCTGTCCCTGCTCCGGCCCCGGTGACTCAGCCCCCGTCAATAACCGCAGTGGATACGGAGCAGTTCAACCAGCTCATCCAGCACGTTCGCGGTCTCACGGAGGCGGTGCAGGCGGTGCTGCACCGATAAGTCCCAGTGCCAGCCCGACCGGCGCGGGACTCTCCGAAGTCGGATGATCCAGTCCAAGAGCGACCGGCCTGGGCAGCCCGACCTCCGATACCCGGATTAGAGAGGTGGAGGAGGGAGAGCCCTTGTTCGGATCATGGATCGACCAAGGGTGAAGCCTCGCGCCCATCTCACCAGAAAGCCTTGGAGATCAGAGACCGGGAGGACCTGCTGGGCCAAAGGCTCTCGGAAATGAACCGGCGAATTGAAGAACTTCGTCCCCCCTCGCGTGGTGATGACGTTCGTACAGACCCTCCTTTCTCGCAGAAAATCATGCAAGAACCTGTTCCACCGACCTTCGAGCTCCCTCAACTGGAAAGCTACGATGGAACTTCTGATCCGATTGATCACCTGGGGGCCTTCCGGGCCATGATGCTGCTTCACGGCGCTTCAGATGCCGTGCTGTGCCGAGCCTTCCCGTCTACCTTAAAGGAAGCAGCGAGGAACTGGTACTCGGCGTTGAAGCCCAACACGATCTTCTCTTTCGACCAGATGAGCAGTCGGTTCGCGGCCCACTTCATCAGCAGCCGACGACCGAGTCGAGGTTCAGATTCCCTGATGAGCGTCAAGCAGAAGCAAGGGGAATCCATCCGGACTTACGTCACTCGATTCAACGCCGCGGCATTGGAAGTCCGGGACCTGGACCAGTCTGTCGCGATGGCCGCACTTAAGGGCGGCCTTCAGAAAAATAGCTTGCTGTTCTCTCTGGAAAAAGGTAAGTATCCCAGGGACTTCGCCGACCTGCTGGCTCGAGCCGAGAGATATGCCCGTGCGGAAGAAGCCTTCAAATTGAAAGATGAGGAGCTCGTCAGAAAGGACCGGCTGGCGGACGAGGAAGAGCTGGGTGAAGCTCGGCTGCACTCGCAGACCCCCTACGAAAGCAGGCGGGCCCGAACTCCTCGAACTCGCCCTGATAAGGAGGCGCGAAGGAGTCCACTTCCCGGAAGGTTCCGCCGCTATGCCCCCCTCAACGCTCCTCGAACCCAGATTCTCACCGAAGTAAAACACCAGCTGCCAAGACCGGAAGGATTACGATCTCCCCCAAACAAGCGCGATCGAAATAAGTACTGCCTCTACCATCACGACCACGGCCACGACACGGAGGGATGCATCCAGCTCCGAGAGGAAATTGAGGAGCTCGTCAGAACGGGTCGGCTGGGTAAATTCCTCCGGTACCGGCCTGAAGCAGAAAAAGATCGGCTAAGGGCGCTGTCGTAGCCAGACTACAAGAAGGTCGGCCACCTTACGGCGTCATTCACATGGCCCCCGGAAAGATCTCGGTGCGTCAGCGATTCGCCATCTCCCAGCAACAAGAGCTTGCACCAAATTGAGGAGTTCAGCATGAGGAGGTCGTCCACCCCGGAACTTATTGCCGAAGAAATGCGGAGGAATCAGCCTTAGGGAGGAGCCCAATCGCCCCTAAGAGAGAAATGGAGAGCAGAAATTCCCCCGCTGAAGCGGAATGAAGTTCGACGCGAGGAAGGCCGAACCCACCTATGAGCCCGTCAGCGAGGAAGCTCCGACAAAGAAGTATGAAGTCCTCCCGCGGAAGCTTCCGCGGGAAAGTGGAACGAAGTTCGGCGCAAGTAAGGCCGAACTCACGCTCCAGAATGTCCCCCAAAGGAACCGCCTACAAAGTGTTCACTGGAGGCGGAATGAAGTTCGGGCGAGAAAAGTCGGGCTCACCCCAAAGCTCGGCATCAAGGTAAAATGAAGCTCGGTGGAAAGCCGAACTCCTCAACTCGACCTCCAAAATAAAGTTCGGCGCTGGCAAGGACGGAACGAAGCCCCCCTTCCGGAAGGTTCCGCAACTACGACCCGCTCCTCTAACTCGAATTCTCGGCAAAGTTAAGAGCCAACCGCCAAGACCTGAAGGACTACGGCCTCTCCAAACATGTGCGATCAAGGAAAAGATCGGCTATAGGCACTGCCGTAACTGAAAAAGACAAGAAGGTTGGCCGTCCCGCGGCGTCATCAACGCCACCCCGGGGAGGAGCTAGGAGCTAGCTACATCGGTGATTGTCATCCCCAGCGACAAAGTCAAGAGAAGCATGGTCCAAATTATGAAGGCCGGCAGGAGATAGAGGAGGTCGTCTGGACGGGACTTGCTGCTCGAGGGAGCTCCGAGGAACAACACCCCGTCGACCCCTCAAACGAGAGCGCGCTGTCCATGATTTCCCTTCGGTAAAATTCTCCCCTCTGCAAACATTATTTCTGGATGCGAAAACTATGCGATGACAGGAGAGCAGCAGTCAATAATTGCCGCGTTAGGAACAGGAGGAGAACCTCGTCCTAACGCGAGCAACAAGCTCGGCCGCAGGAGATAAGATCTCCCCCGAGCGCGCACCTCGGTCGCAGGAGATAAGATCTCCCCCGAGAGAAGCTCGGCCGTAGGAGATAAGATCTCCCCCGAGCGCGCACATCAACCTCGGCTAGAGATAAGATCTCTCCCGAGCGACCGTTGACAACCTCGGCTAGAGATAAGATCTCTCCCGAGCGACCGGAAACAACCTCGGTTAGGAACAGGAGGAGAACCTCGTCCTAACACGAGCACCAACCTCGGCTAGAGATAAGATCTCTCCCGAGCGACCGAAATAATCTCGGTTAGGAACAGGAGGAGAACCTCGTCCTGACGCGAGCATCAACCTCGGCTAGAGATAAGATCTCTCCCGAGCGACCGTGAACAACCTCGGTTAGGAACAGGAGGAGAACCTCGTCCTAACGCGAGCGCGCACCTCGGCTGCAGGAGATAAGATCTCCCCCGAGAGAAGCTCGGCCGTAGGAGATAAGATCTCCCCCGAGCGCGCACATCAACCTCGGCTAGACCTCGGCGACCGTAGAGAGATAAGATCTCTCCCGAGCGACCGGAACAACCTCGGTTAGGAACAGGAGGAGAACCTCATTCCTAACACGAGCACCAACCTCGGCTAGAGATAAGATCTCTCCGAGCGACCGTTGACAACCTCGGCTAGAGATAAGATCTCTCCCGAGCGATCCGGAACAACCTCGGTTAGGAACAGGAGGAGAACCTCGTCCTAACACGAGTGCCAACCTCGGCCAGAGATGAGATCTCTCCCGAGCGACCGTTGACAACCTCGGCTAGAGATAAGATCTCTCCCGAGCGACCGAAACAACCTCGGTTAGGAACAGGAGGAGAACCTCGTCCTAACACGAGTGCCAACCTCGGCCAGAGATAAGATCTCTCCCGAGCGACCGTTGACAACCTCGGCTAGAGATAAGATCTCTCCCGAGCGACCGGAACAACCTCGGTTAGGAACAGGAGGAGAACCTCGTCCTAACACGAGTGCCAACCTCGGCTAGAGATAAGATCTCTCCCGAGCGACCGAAACAATCTCGGTTAGGAACAGGAGGAGAACCTCGTCCTGACACGAGCACCAACCTCGGCTAGAGATAAGATCTCTCCCGAGCGACCGTGAACAATCTCGGTTAGGAACAGGAGGAGAACCTCATCCTAACACGAGCATCAACCTCGGCCAGAGATAAGATCTCTCCCGAAGGCAAAGTTCGGCCAGAGATAAGATCTCTCCCGAACAACAAGTTCGGCAGAGATAAGATCTCTCCGAATAAGGTCGGCCAGAGATAAGATCTCTCCCGAAGGCAAGTTCGACCAGAGATAAGATCTCTCCCGAATCGCAACCTCGGCCAGAGATAAGATCTCTCCCGAAGGCAAAGTTCGATCAGAAATAAGATCTCTCCCGAACAACAAGCTCGGCTGCAGGAGATAAGATCTCCCCCGAGCGCGCACTTCACTTCGGCTGCAGGAGATAAGATCTCCCCCGAGCGCGCACTTCACTTCGGCTGCAGGAGATAAGATCTCCCCCGAGGGAAGCTCGGCTGCAGGAGATAAGATCTCCCCCGAGCGCGCACTTCACTTCGGCTGCAGGAGATAAGATCTCCCCCGAGCGCGCAACTCGGCTGCAGGAGATAAGATCTCCCCCGAGCGCGCACTTCACTTCGGCTGCAGGAGATAAGATCTCCCCCGAGGGAAGCTCGGCCGTAGGAGATAAGATCCCCCCGAGCGCGCACTTCAACCTCGGCTGCAAGATAGGAGGTCTCCCTCGAGTCAACTTAAACTGATGAGGATAATGTCGCCCCCGAGGAGCTCGAATCCGACCTCGACCGAAGGAGGCGAGATTTACTTCGGCTTCAACATCAGCTTCATCGACTTTAGCTGGAAACGAGTTCCATTTCAACTCCAAACATCGACTGAAGATGAGGTCTCCCCCAAGCCTCAGCCTCAACTTCAG
This sequence comes from Cocos nucifera, assembly GCA_006176705.1. Classification (NCBI taxonomy): domain Eukaryota; kingdom Viridiplantae; phylum Streptophyta; class Magnoliopsida; order Arecales; family Arecaceae; genus Cocos; species Cocos nucifera. The sequence continues at coordinate 19,087 of QRFJ01001590.1, forward strand.
CGTCAATTTTGGCTGGAGATGAGACCTCCCCGAGCTTCAGATGCAACAAATGCGGAGCCTGGAAGAAGACTTCGGCAGTCGCCTGTTCTGGTACTCCCTTCCTTCAATTTTTGAACTCGGGAGTGGGGGGGGCTACTGTTGGGGATAAATCCCGCTCCTGCCGAAGCCCGGCCCGACGCTCAGCCCAATGTAACCAGTAGCCGCTGAAGAGCTTTAGCGCCAGGCGCCAGGCCGAGCCCCTACCACGGCCGAACTCCTTCGGGCCGACTCCAAGCGGCCGAGCTTCAATGAAGTCCTCTCAGCGGCCGAACTCCTTCGGGCCGACTCCAAGCGGCCGAGCTTCAATGAAGTCCTCTCAGCGGCCGAACTCCTTCGGGCCGACTCCAAGCGTCCGAGCTTCGGTGAAGTCCTCTCAGCGGCCGAACTCCTTCGGGCCGACTCCAAGCGGCCGAGCTTCAATGAAGTCCTCTCAGCGGCCGAACTCCTTCGGGCCGACTCCAAGCGTCCGAGCTTCGGTGAAGTCCTCTCAGCGGCCGAACTCCTTCGGGCCGACTCCAAGCGGCCGAGCTTCAATGAAGTCCTCTCAGCGGCCGAACTCCTCAGCAGTCGTCACTTAGGAGCCCGAACTCCTCAGCAGTCGTCACTGGGCCGAACTCCTCAGCGGTCGCCCTCATCAAACTTCGGCCGACCGAGCTCCTACCGAACTCTCAAGTGTCCAAGCCTCAGCCCAAGCCCAACAGCCGGCCGAACCCCAGACGGCCGAGCTTCGACTTCTCAGCAGCCGAACTCTTCTGCGGACGAGCCTTAGCTGCATACCTCTTGCCAGACGCCTATGGGAGCCGAACTCCCTCCCATCTTCCTCTTCAGGAGCCCGAACTCCCACGAAATGGGCACACGACGAAGGCCTTCAACCCTTCATTCGGCAAGCTCTGCAACCATCACTATCAGTCAGTCCGCCGTACCATCGGTCAGTCCGCCGCGGGCGATAGCGACCCACTGCCAGGCGGCGATGGCTGTCACCCTCAATCCGCCGCACACGGCACCAGTGGGACTGACTCCGCCGAACCTCGAGCGGTCCGCCAGCACGCGGCTGCAGTTGTCACCATCAAGCTCCACTATATAAAGGACCCTCCCGACACGCTAAGGCTAAGCTCTCTGAACTCTCGACTCTCTAAGCTCTCCTCCACATCTCTAAGCTCCGGAACTCATTCCGAGCACTCCATTACTGTTGGTCGGAAACTAACTTGACCGTCAGAGGGTCCTGCCGGAGCCACCACCCCACCGGTTCCGGACGGGACTTCATTTTGCAGGTCCCCGGCGGCGCCCAGCGGCCTCGATTGCGGCGACCTCCGGCGGCGATGGATTTCTGCACCAACAATACCCGTTATTAGTGATAGCAAAAAAGCCATCGCTAATGATCGTCGCTACTACTCTATTTTCTTACAGTAGGCATAGCTTTCTCTTTAAAAAGAGAAGATGCTTTAAGTGTGGCAATCGGGGGCACTTCAAGAGCAACTATAGAAATCCACTTAAGTGCTTCAAGTGCCATGACTTCAGTAGCTAAGTAAGAAGGTATAGACAAGTAAAAGCTCCATCCTAACTAAACTAGTGCAGTTTAAGTGATGCAATGCAGGATACCAATGTAGTCTCATCCCCTAAAATGCTGACTAGACCTGCATCTTGGAAAGTCTTCTCGCTTGTTAATGCAAAAATGGTAGGCATATTGGCTTATTTCGATCGAGCGGCACTAGTGGACACATTTGGACAACTTGTCAAAGTGGATGATGTGTCCACGATGTCAGCCCATAGGGCAAAGAAGATAGGTTCATGGTTTACCGGGCAGCTCTCTATAAGGAAGTTTTTGTCATGGCTTTCATGGTGGTAGGGAACATAAGAGGGGATGGAGGAGATGGATTCTCTTTTGTTGTTGACCAATGAAATCATTTTAGGGGGGAGTTCAACACAAGCTCAAGTTTAAAGTGTATGCCACCCTACAAAATCTATTCCTTATTTGCTGGATAGTGGAGGTAGTTGCAATGATCATTTCCAAATTGGTGGTTCCCCATAGAGTGAGCCGGTCGAGCTTGAGGTGGGAGGATATCATAGGCAAGCATATTGGAAATGGTTGATGTGATGGTAGGCCCTTACACACACACATCGCCTTAATTGTTATCAATTATATCGTTGAACAAGTACCTTATTTTGAAGAATCATTGTTCGAAATAAGAGATCAAAACAAGATGGACCTCAGTGGGAATTTTGGAATGGACCCAATAAAAGTTCCCTATCTAATAAATCTTGAGACATCATCAAGAGGATGGTAAGTCTTTAGATTGCAAAAACCCTAGCCATGGTGGTTGAATATGGCATCATGTGACACTCTCACCCATGTTGAACCTAATTCAATTTTTAATTGGGTCTGGTGAAACCAAGGACTCACTCCTAACCCAAGCAATGAGTCGGAAGACCCATTCAAAGGGATCGTGCCAAATATTAAAGTGCCAAAATGTCTCTTTAGCAAAGCATTCCTAATTTTTTTGGATACTTGCTTATGAATTCTGTGAAGAGAACTTTTGAAAATGGCTTCAATAGAATCAATATCAAAACTTTATCATTACTCACTAGTTTGAATTATAAAGGCTCGTTTTCTTTCCAAGGCCTCAATTGCTCTCACATTTTCTTAGGTTAATGCAAGATCTCCTTTGAGGATATGACAATAGTTCATCATTCTATGATCTCCCCTTTCTTTTGCACCCCACAATCCTCCAGCATTAATGCTCTCATATTTATGAAGAAAGCCTACTCCACTATACTAGCCGACTTGATCCCCACCATGGAGGGATTTGGAGGAAGAGGAACCAAATTTGATTAATAAGTTGCACTTGACCACCTAGCTTAAACCCTATTCTGCCCTATGGCTCTGGTGGAAGCAAAAGGAAGTGCCTAATTAATAACAAAGAAGTTAAAGATCCTTGGGCAAAAGGAAGATAATCTTTGAAAGGAGGATCTTCTTTGTCTTAACTCTATAGCTTTGGTCGAGTTTAAAGAATTAGAAAGAAAGTGTAGGGTATAGTTCAATGGCAATGAAGAGATGATCAAAAGAAGTTGAAGAGGCTTGAAATGCTCAAATATATCACTACAAAACTTAGATTTTTAGTAGCAACAAAAAAGATCACTGAAAATATAAAATACCACTATTAATAGTTTTAGTCATGATATTTTAGGTTGTCACTCATTGTCACTAATACTCGAGTCATTGATATATTAGTGATGAATTTTAAAGTCAATCACTATTAGTTAACTCAATAGTGACGATATTATTATCACTAATATTTGTAATAACAGTGATGATAATATATTATCACAAAATCTATTACTATTAGTTATGACAATATAGTCACTAATATTTATGATAATAGTGATGCAAATATTATTACCAATACTATAATTATTAGTGATGAAAGAGTATCACAATAATTTTTTCTATAGTGATATCAAAGTTATCATTGGTGTTAACATATTAGTAACAATATTTTTGGTTACTAAAATAAAACTATATTAGTGACAAATAATATCATCACTACAAGTATCCAATATTAGTGATAATTAGTATCACTAAAAGCTTTATAACTATTAAATATGGTTTTAATGACAGCGAGATGTCAATAATAATGATGTTTTTAGGAAAACAAATGATCTTATAAGTATATGTTGTATTACCTACTTTACAAATTGAGATCAATTCATATTCATAATAGCAATAAACATAGATGCACACAGACTATATATATCAAATCCTTACATATCTATTATAATGTTAAAATGTATCCAACATATAATTATAAATTCCAATCCACATATATCCATAGTGAAATATGAAAAAATATGCATTATTAATAAAATTTTTAAAAGTCCTCAAAGAAGTTAATATTTAGCATTTAGATATCCAATTATGCTTATGAATCGTGTTAAACTAAGCATTTTTAAAAGAAAATTGATGTACAGATAAGAGAATTTGTAAGATATTGAGGGATCAAGTATTAAAAAAATTTATTAAAGAGTTAAATTTAGAATATAAATAATTTTTTTTTGAGTATTTCTAATTTTTTTCTACTAGCATCAAAGAGGAGTATACTTTTTATGGACTTGTGTAGGATAACTATATATTTTTTCATATAAAAAAATTTATAAAATAAAATAGTTTTCAAGTATTTCTCATTGAGTAATCAGACATCTTTGCCTAAGCAAGCATTGAGTTTCACATCAAAAGATGGGAAGGACAAGAAAGCTCGTTATAAAGTTAGTCTTAACTCATAGCCTGTTTGATTTGAGCTAGTAAGTCTGAGTGGTATTTTATACCTAGTGCCTTAAAGTCAACTGGTTTAGGAGTCATTGGCTCAAGACTCGCTATATGGATCAAATAAAAAGCTTAAACGGTTAATGTACTCAATAGTGGTACAATATTAAAGAAAAATATATATTAATTTTTCATCGAGTAATCAGATCCCATTGTCTAAACAAATAATAATATTTGCATCAAAAAATGAATAATGTAAATAAAAAAATTAATAAATAAAGGACAGAAGTAGAAATACACTTGCCCATACGAAAGTTTAGATGATTCAGAGATAAAGGTATGGATAATTTAAAAAAAATTAAGAAAAATTTAATATTCTTCACTTAATTTTTTTATTAATAAGTATTAATACCTGAATGACATACCTCACTTAAACTCTACTGAATATCAATAGCCATTTTGAAAATTATTCGATAAAATTCAAAACTCTAAAGTTGAAAAATATCTAAAACTAAATTATTTCTTTACTCAAGAATGAGCAAAACATAAGTTGGAAGGTATGATAATTACCATAAATATACTATTAAAAATATTAATTTATAAATTAATTTATTTTTATTTTTAAAAATTAATATTTTTATTTATTTTTTTATAGAAAAAATGATCATTAATGAAAAGAGTTTGATTTATAGATTAAAAAAAGATAATTATAAATAAAATGGATTCCAAATGGATCATCAATAGAAGCTCAAAGGCATCCTAAAATAAGCTCAAACTTGGCCCAAATTGAAAGAAAATGCAAGCTAAATTTGACTCAAATGAAATGGAGCCCATGGTGATTCAACGGATGAAAAGTTTTGGCTAATGCTGGGTGTAGCTCACGGAGAAAAAGCCTTTGGTGGTCTTTATGCATGGAATTATATAGAATCTATTGGTGCAGAAACTGGTCATCGCCGAAGGTCGCTGGAGTTGAGGCCACTGAGGTCGCCGGAGGTTGCTTGCAAAACAAAGTCCCATTTGGAGTCGGTAGGGGGTGGCTCCGGCAGGACCCTCCGACGCTAAACAAAGTCCCGTCCGGAGCCGGTAGGGGTGGCTCCGGCAGGACCCTCCGACGCTCAAGTCAGCTCTGGCCAACAGGAATAGAGTGCTCGGAATGAGTTCCGGAGCTTGAAGAAGAAGAGGAGAGCTTAGAGATCAGAGAGATTCGAGTTAGCGTATCTGAAGGGGTCCTTTTTATAGCGAAGCTTGATGGTGACAGCTGCAGCCGCGTGCTGGCGGGCCGCTCGAGGTTCGGTGGAGTCAGTCTCACGGGAAGGTGCCGTATATGGCGGGTTGATGGTGACAGCCATCGCTGCCTCATAGCAGATTGCTATCACTCACGGTGGACTGATGGCGATGGCTACAGAGCTTGCGACGGACTGATGGTGATGGCAGCAGAGTCAGCCGAATGAAGGGTTGAAGGCCTTCGTCGTGTGCCCATTTCGGAGGAGTTCGGGCTCCTGAAGAGGAAGCTGGAGGGAGTTCGGCTCCCATAGGCATCTGGCTGGAGGTATGCAGCTAAGACTCGTCCGCTGAGGAGTTCGATCGCTGGAAATCTGAAGCTCGACCGTTGGAGAGTTCGGTCGGCTGTTGGACTTCGACTGAGGCTCGACCATTGTGGAGTTCGAGGAGCTCGATCGCTAGGCAGTTCGACCGACTGGAGAGGTTCGGTCCTGACGAGGGGAGTTCGAAGAAGCTCGGCAGCTAACTAGCTCGACTGGCTGAATGGGTTGGAAGAAGCTCGGCCGCTGGGGGTTCGGCCGAAGCCCGACTGCTTGGAGTCCAAGGAGCTCGGGCGCTAAGTAGTTCGGCCAGCTGTAGGAGTTCGGCTAAGATCCATCCGTCGAAGCTCTTCCACGGCTACAGGTTGCATTAGGCTGAGCGTCGAGCTAGACTTCGGCGGGAGCGGAATTTATCCCCAACAGAACCCATCATTTTTCTTCATCAAGTGCAATTTCTTTTAGATTTTTACATCTTCCAAGTCAAGTCTAGCCTTAATAGTGTCCTTGGTTTTACCTTCAAAATTTAACAAGATACCAAGGATATTGTCATAAATATTCTTTTTAATGTGCATAACATCAAGGTTATGCCTCAATATCAACTTACACTAATATGGCAACTCAAAAGGAATAATCTTTTTTTATCCAATTCAACTCTTGTGCTGATCTCGGTCTATTTTTATTTTTAGGATGCTTTTCATAGTCTATGTTTTCAAATAGAGTAGTTGTTGCATCACATCATCTCCATTTGGCAAGACAGGTGGGGGTCAATAGTCCATCTTACCATCAAACCTCTTGCTCTTCCTCCATGCATGGTCATGAGGAGGAAAACACCAATATTGGCTTAAGTAACTAATCTTGCTTCTCAATTTATGAGAAGGGATATGCTTATTACAAATAGAACATGCCATATACCATTTAGTAATACATCCAAAAATATTACCATAGGCTAAAAAATCATTAATAGTCCATAATAGAACCACATGCATTCGAAAACTTTGGCTGTATGAAGCATTGAAAACATCAATATCCTTATATATGCCATAACTCATTCAACTCATCTACTAATGGCTTTAAGTAGACATCAATGTCTTTACCTGGTGCTTTTAGACTCGGAATAAGCAGCGATAGCATAAAAAATGACTCATCCATGCACATCCAAAATGGTAAATTATATGCCAAAAGAACAAGAGGCCATATACTATAGGCATTAGATATGTTACCAAATGGATTGAATCCATCAATTGCTAGGCCAAGCCTCACATTATGGGGTTCTCTAGCAAATTCTGAATACTGTTCGTCAAAGCTCTTCCAAGCTTCACCATCAGATGGATGAATCTTGGTGTTACTCTCACTTCTAGGTCTATCTTTATGCCATCTTATTTTTTTAGCCATCTTTCATAATCGTTGAAGTCTAAACTTCAATGAAAAATATCATAACATTTTATAAGAGATCTTCTTATTCTTACCATCGTTAATCATCCATCTCAACGTTCCACACTTTTGATAACTATCATAGTTTTTGTGCTCTTTCCAAAAGAGAGCACAATCATATTTGCATGCTTGTATTGGCACATAACCCAAGCCCAAGTTTTGTAAAAAGCAATTTGCTATATAGTAAGACTTTGGCAAGGTTTGACCATTAGGCAAGACATCTCTTAGCAATGATAATAATATATCAAAAGACTTGTTACTTCATTTGTTGTATACTTTCAAATGAAACAACTTTATAATAAATGATAAATTTGAACATTTTGTACATCTTGGATACAACTCTTTAGTTGTTTTCATCAATAAATCATTAAAGACATCAATACAAGAATGGCTAGCACCTATAGAAGCCCCTAAGTTTTTCTCAATAAGATAATTATTAAAAATTACCGACATCACGTAGCAAGTCTCTTATCCCATCATCATCATCATCCTCATTTGAGTCATTGCCTAACTCATCACTTTCTATACCTACAAATAAAAATCTATCTCGATTACTGACAATTAAAATTTTGCTCATTTGACATGAAATATCCATCGGATGTATGATTGATCCATGCCAATCTTAATAGATGATCGAAGACATTATCTTGAGGCTCCATATAAATGTTCAAGCAATATGAATAAGGATACCGAATTTTGCAATCTTTGTCCTTATTTTGAGCCATACAAGTCATAAATGATTTGACTGCCTCTATGTATTCATGAGAGAACTTAACACAATTCATCCAATGCTTATCCATATTATATACAAATACCTATCATTAAAATCCAAACAAACTTCAGCAAATATACCATTTAAATCACATCTTTACAAAAGAAATAGTAGAGGAAAAAAAGGGCAAAAAAAGAAGAGTAGCAGAGTAGGCATTAATATAGGAAAACATGAATTATTTATTTGGGTCAAGTATTGGGCTGGCCTAAATTTAAACCTCCAAATGTTTGCAGGAAAAACAAAAAAAAAATGTTATACTAGCTATATAGGAAGTATATAGACATGATTCCCATACCTCACATCTTGGAACTGATGCATGGAAACAACATCACTGGGCCTCATCCTTCCTTGGGGTGAGCTCAATCTCACGCGTTAGCCTGGGAAGTTTTTAGGCTAGGGCTTTGGTTCATGTAATAGATATATATAATTATATATTATAAATCCTAGAGGATGAGAATCAAAAGAAGCTTTTCTTCCATATATATATATATATCTGTGTGTGTGTGTGTGCATATATATATATATATACATATATATATATGTATATACATACATACACACACACATATATATATATATATATATGTATGTATGTATGTATGTATGTCTGTATGTATATATACATACATACATATATATATATATAGATACATATATATATATATATACATATACATACATACATACATACATACATACATACATACATACATATATATATGTGTGTGTGTGTGTGTGTGTGTGTGTGTGTGTGTGTGTATATATATGTATGTATGTATGTATGTATGTATGTATGTATGCATATATATTATGAATCGCTGATATTTTACGTGGATATGAGGAAACCAGCGATGGAGCCCTCTGCAAGAGCCCACTATGATCCAAACTCTCTAAGGTCAGCAAACAAGATCGTGTAGGAGGAAAGGCTACAGTTTTACTGAAGGTTGTACGGACTCTTTTCTTTATGTGGTTTAGCTTCAACTTATGGATGCCCTAATGCCCTAATATCCAAAAGGATGATCAGGTAATCTCATTGGCAGATTTGGCATGCTAAAGGAGAGGTTTCTCAAGGGGTAGTGGTTGAGGTAGAGTTGAAGAAGTGATTATACAGCCTTCAAATGTAGAAAAGCGGGGAGGTAACTGGGGTGCATTCAGCAATTCGATCAGAGCATGGATTTACGGAGCCTTAGGATGATGGAGATGGCTAATCTATAAAGTATCATAGCTGATTCAAAGGAGGAGGAGGTCCTCTGGTAGTTTCATAGAGGTCTGTGAAGTATGGAAGATTTGAAATGGCAGCAACGATGATAGACGTTCAGCAGGAAGTCCAGTAGGACAGCACTGGATAGTTGATCTCGGATCAAATTTTATCTTCTATAGGGGCATTAGGAGGAGTCGCGATTCAGGTGGAGCACTAACCAGAGGTGCCTCCACAGGTGAAGGATGATGTGGCATAGGTTCAAAGTTGAGGGGTGCAGGGATGGAGCTAGTTTCCAGCACCAGCGATGGGTGATGCATACCATGGTTCTATATGAGACGTGCGAGCACTAGAGAGCCATAGCTTTGGAAAGATAATGTCAGATGGATTGTTTGCAGTAAGGGAGGACCCAAATATCTATGTGAATGTGTGGCGAGCCTTGGGATGAGATACGTGGGTCGAGCCTAGGACTGGGTTTGAGCTACAGTTCCTCTAGGTGAAGCAGAAGCGATAGTTGGTATAGGGGCAGAAGAAGGTGATGTGCTAGGATGGAATTCCTTAGGGTTAGTTACTATAAAAGAAAAGTTGGATGAGCTCTTGGATTTTGGAGGTACCCGTAGGTTGCGGACTATCCGAGTGAAGGGGCAGCGATGGTGTTCGAGGTGTACCAATAGGCTCAGTAGTATAGTATTGAGTGGTTGGCCTTAGGTGACTTGGTTATAAAGTCATCTTCTGCAGCATTAGTGGACTTCAAGTTTAGGTGGAGCACCGGATAAAGGTGGCTTCACAGGTAGAGAGGGATTTGATACAAGTTCAGATTGGAGGGATGGGAAAGGATTAGTATCCCAACACCAGCATCATGCTTGCACAGTTTCAGGTGGAGCGAAATGTGTAGGTGGATAGATATAGTTCTAAGGAGACCATGTTAGGGTATGTAATAAGTGCCAGTATGAAAATGCTGTGGATTCTCCAAAAAAGTCTAGTGTTGGAGATAAACCTTGCTTTCGCTGAAGTCCAATCTGATGCTTAGCCTAATGCAACTGATAATCATGGAAGAGCTTCGATCGAAAATTATTCCTCCAACGGTCGAACTCCAACCGAACTCCTTTTGTACTTCTTCTTTAGTCAGATTTCTCCAAGAGCCGAACTCCTTCCATACTTTTTCTTCAGTCGGATTTCTCTAAGAGCCAAACTTTTTTCGGACTTCTTCTTTAGTTAGATTCCTCTAGGAGCCAAACTCCTTCCATACTTCTTCATCAGTCAAATTCTCCAGGAGCCAAACTACTTTCGAACTTCTCCTTCAGTCGGATTCCTCCAGTAGTCGGATTCCTCTAGGAGCCAAACTTCTTTCGTACTTCTCCTTCAATCGAATTTCTCTAGCAGTTGAATTCCTCCAAGAGTCAAACTCCTTCTGAACTTCTCATTCAGTTAGATTTCTCCAAGAGCCGAACTCCTTTCATACTTCTCCTTCAATCAAATTCTCTAGAAGCCGAACTCCTTCTAAATCTCTCCTTCAAATAGATTCCTCCAGGAGCCAAACTCCTTCTGGATCTCTTCTTTAGTCGAATTCCTCTAGGAACCGAACTTTTTTCAGACCTCTCCTTCAGATGGATTCCTTCAGGAGTCAAAATCCTTTCGAACTTCTTCTTCAGTCGAATTCCTCTGGGAGCCAAACTCCTTTCGGACTTTTCCTTCAGTTGAATTTCTATAGGAGCCAAATTTCTTTCGGACCTCTCCTTCAATCGGATTCCTATAGGAGCCGAACTCCTTTCGGACCCCTCCTTCAGTCGGATTTCTATAGGAACCGAATTCCTTCTGAACCTCTCCTTCAGTCAGATTCCTTCAGGAGCCGAACTTCTTTCGAACCTTTTCTTCAATCGAATTTCTATAGGAGCTGAACTCCTTCTGGACTTTTTCTTCAGTCAAACTTCATCTAGATTTTTTTAGTGGATTACTTTCAGATTTTAAGTAGTATTCCTTTCAGATGATCTCCTCTAGCCGTATTTTCTTTAGAAGTTCGAACTTCTTTGAAATTGATATATGTCAAAGTTCTTCACCTACCAACGTCTGCTTTCTTCGGACTTCAATTATTAAATTTCAACGAATAAGCGATCTCACTACCGGACGATTATGATTGTCATTTTTAGGATGGTTACAACTATCATTTATTAGTCTGCTATGGGTGATCCTACTACCAAATGATTTTGACTGTCATTTATCAAGATGGTTACAATTATCATTTATCAGTCTGCTATAGGGAACCCCACTACCAGATGGTTATAATAGGCTCCATCTATAAAAAGAGATCCTTCAGATATATTTTCTCTAAGCTCTCTTCTTCTTTCCAAAATTCTACTGAATTCTTGCCTGAGCACTTCATTTCTATTGGCTAGAAGAGCTGACTTGATCATCAGAGGATCCTACCAGAGCCACCACTACCGACTCCGAATGAAACTTTATTTTGTAGGTCATCGACAGCGACCTCTTCTTCTCCAACTCTAGCTCAATCCAGCATCAACCAGATTCTGCACCAACAGGATTGATTGGCGCTAGAAGGAGGACCCTCTGTTCCTGAGGTACCTTTGTTCTTAAAAAAATACTCAATCGATCTTATGGATCTTCTTCTCTAAGATCCAAGCCAGACTCATCCATTCCTGCTCTAGTGCCAGTGCTTCAACCTCCCCCTCCGTCGATGGTCATGGTAGATCCCAAGCAGTTTAACCTACTGATGCAGCGGATTCAGGGCCTCATCGAGATGGTGTAAGCCATGTGGCAGCTCTCGATAGTGGTTCACCAAAAAATCCACCATCGAGATGTCAGAAATCGATCCCATGGAGGAGCACTTGGGCTAGCATATCCATCACCCCTAGAAAGAAAAAATAGAGAGCAGAGAATTCTTGTTTGGATCATGATTCTTCTCTAAAAGAGACCTTCTCCATCTACAATCGAAAGTCTTTCAAGATCTATAATCGAGACCACGTCCTCGATTAGAAACTACGAAAGATGGACTGATGGATCGAGGAACTCTGCCACGTCACCTCGGCTCACCATGACGACATTTGCATCGATCCTCTTCTCTTTCCAAATTATGCAAGAGCCCATTCCACGAAACTTCAAGCTTCCTCAATTTGAAAGCTACGATGAAATCTTTAATCCGATCGATTACCTAGAGACCTTCTGGACCATGATGCTACTCCATGACATACCAGATGCCATTTTATGTCGAGCTTTTTCATCTACCTCAGGCCCCCATCTTCGATCGTCATCCCCCACCCGGCCCCCACCCCCCACCCTCTCCCCAGCCGCCCCTCCTTCCCCCATCCCCGACCGTTCCTCCCCACCACCCGCCACCCCCCACCCGGCCCCCCCCCCCCACCCTCTCCCGGCCGCCCCTCCTTCCCCCATCCCCGGGCATCCCTCCCTGCCACCCTACCACCCCCCAACCCCCCATCTCCGTCCGCACCTCCTCGCCACCCCCCACCCAGCCCCCGCCCCCCACCCTCCCTCCAACCGCCCCTCCCCACCACCCTACCACCCCCAACCCCATAGGCCCCATCCTCGGCCGCCCCTCCCCACCACCCCCCACACTCCCCCTTTTGATCGCGACCCTTTTGTCACTGTGTTAGATATATGTGCCCTAAAAGTCAGAATTGACTGACAAGTGTAATACACTTCTAGGGGCAAAATTATAATTTTGATTAATATCAATAAAATAAATTATTTTCTATCACATATGTGTATTTAGTGTCTGTGATACATCCTTTGTTAATGGTAATGATAATTCATATTTTTAAGAGTTAAAAATTTAAGACATGAATAATCATTATTAACTCATAAAATGCTTCCGACCATAGGATCATCACGAGGATGGTGATTGATCCGAAAGGTTGGTGTACAATCGCTTCTTCTTAGTAGATGAGTCTTGAGTCTACGGTGTGGAGACACCAGAGTGAGAGTACAGGTACTCGTTAGAGAATGAGGGCACTGAGCGTGACCATCTCGAGTAGTCATTAGGGAGTCTACCTTCTCGTCAATGACTGACTCGATGCTGCAGTAGTGTGTCTGGTTCTTTGACCTGAGATGCATTGACAGTTCATCTTGAGGTGTTATAGTTTGACTACACCATTACTCGGTCTCCTAGCCATACGGAATCCTGAGGTGTATGTTGGCTATAGCATGTTCATTGTAGGAACTGAATAGCATCAAGATGGAATCTATCTACCTCGGTGGTAGAGGAGCAGCCCTATGATGATCATAAGAATCAAGTTCAGAAGTCCATGGCCATGGCAGAGTGAAATAATAGAAAGAGTTTCTATTTAGATTTTCACATCGGACTTGAATCGAATGATTACATCATATGACAGAGACTAGGGTTTGACGAGTTCACCTTAACCCTAATCTGATCGGGCTCAAGATAGAAGAACTTAATCACACAGGTAGCTGCACCAAGAGGTTCGCATTCAGTTCTGATGGGTTGCCACCATATACTGCTAGGTGTCACTGGTGAATTTTGGAAGCAATTAGAATGATTTAGATGATCGATCAATTCTAGCTGTTCGAATCAGAAGAGTTCTGATCCATCGAAAGGAGTTTCGATGATGTCGATGATAGAGATCATGACATATTCCATTATCATACAGAACTGAACCTAACTGGATCACACAAACAAGGGTTTGAATTTGGTGATCATCAATTGAACTAATCCAGTTCAATTGATCTGAATGAGATTCAATTAGGTTCAAGAAAATCGTGCTAGCACTCGATTGAACCTAACGTTCTTCTTTTACTATCATAAATAGTTGTCCTGACTGAGCCAAAGGAGTTTGTGCTCGATCAGAGGCCTTCACTTTGTCTGACTGGAGTCTATCCAAGTTAGAAAAGATTGTTTTATTTTGTAAGATAATACCTGCCATTTTTTATCACCTGCCATTTCTCGTCCTTTGACTTTGGTCAAAAGTTGACCTTTGACTGGTCAAACATTGACCATTGATACTTTGACTTTTGTCCATGTGTCACACACCTATTGGAGAGCTGGTGGGGGCCTGTTCTCCTGCCTGAACCTGGCAAGAAGGAGGGCGCACGCCACCCTTGGCGTGCGCCCAAGTTGGAGGCGCCAAGGAGTCCCTGTTGGACAGGAACTCTATCTCCTTTTTGGATTCCAATTAGAGTTCTCCTAAGAACCAACTTTGATTGGTCTTAGGCGCCATCTAAGGAGGAATCCAAGAGACTCTATTCTCACCAATCAGATTTAGATATGATTTCACAAAGGATTGTGATTGGTTGGGAAGAAGAGGAGTTGGATCATAGATAGTCTATAAATAAGACACCGCACCCAACTCAAAGAGTAATTGAGAAATCCCATGCCCCAAGGCTACCTCTCCCCTCTTCCTCCATGCCAAACCCACCTTCTCCCTCTCGTCTCCACATCCAAAAGTGTTTTGGGTTCTTGGTTGGTGCAATCCAGGCAAGAGAAAGGCGACTGAAAGCTAGAAGGCTGCGCTGCTGCAAAAGATAACTGCTGATCTTCGAAAGGAGTTTCGAAGATCCTCCAAATCAGATCTAGATCTAATTTTTGGAGATGTGATAGAGAAAAAGAGGATCTCTAGATCCAATCTAAGTGAATACCGGTAGAGGCCAGGCACTTACGTGGCTAGATCCAGAATCTTCCACTGCTTACAGGATCATCAACAGGGTAATAGGATTACCCACATCAAGTTAAATTAAATTTGATTTAATTTATCTAAATTTATTTTAATTACTAAAATAATAAAAATTAGATTTGAAACATCTAGATCTGATCTAGATCAAAGAAAAAAATTTTTAAAATATATCTCTTGATCTGATCAGATTTGAACGAATCTAATCCGAGAAATCTGAATTTTTCTTCAACTGGTATCAGAGCCAAGGTTCTAAAAGTATTTAGATCTAATTTTAAATTTATTTTAATTAAAAAATAAGTAATTTTAGATATCACATAAGATGTGATCAGATCTGAAATCAGAAAAAATTAAAATTAAATAATTTGGATCTAAGATTAGAAAATATGCATGACTAGTTCTAAAATAGAATAATATAGAATAGTCTTGCATATTTTTAATTTAATTTGATTAAATAATATTTTAGATCTATTTATTTATTATTTTTTGATATTATAATTATTATAATAATATATAAAAAATAGTAAATAAAATTATTTAATTTTAAAATATCATATGAGATATGATTGATACATGTCTAGACTAGTTGTAGAATAGTTCTACATAATTATCTAGATTAGAATTTATTTTGATTAGATTAATTTAAATCTAATTTTTTAGATTATTATGAGATAATTTAGATCTGAAAATATGCATGATTCAATACATGAGATGTATGCAAAATATGCCATGATTAGATCTAATTTGTATATGAGATATATGATATAGATCTAAAATTATTTTATAGTATTGCATGTTCCTGATTAAGGCATTCCTCTTGGCCGTCCGGTCATAAGAATGAAGAAGGATTTAAAGGCCCTCTCTTCCCATCCGATGGAGTGTTCTTATGACGTGTAGGAGTGCTGCATGTTCGTCCTTAATCAGAAATTCAAAACTTACTTTCTGCAAAATCCTAGATCCTAAAATCTTAGGATTTATTGTGCATATTTTGTTTATGAACCCCACTTAATTAAAAATTAAGATTATGAAATATTAATTAGGTCTAAAATTGAGAATTTTAGATCTAAGACATATTCATAATCTGGGTTCGAACTTGGGTAGCTCAATTAGGTCTAAGCGGTTGATCAAATCGAATCAAAAGTTGGTTAGATGGGATCAATAAAACTTAAATTGACCAGCCTAATAGGATTAAGTCTGGGTCAAGATCGAGTCACGATCAAGCAAGACCTAATTAGGCTCAGAGGTTAGAGTCTGGATTGTAGGCTAACCCAATTGGTTCTGACTCAACAATTTGGTGTCTAAGGTAAGTTTGGCACATACGACCGACTGATTTTTAATTGGAAGCTACTCGACCTGAATGCATTCTTATACGAGTTAATGGCATATTTCTTCCATCGGTCTCACTTATCTGGCCATATCTATTGACACAGTTCTGATCTGAGGTGGTCAATAATCCGAGCTAACCCATGCCATTAGGTTAGTCATAATTGTTATGACTATGACAAGTCTAGTTTAATGAGATCTGAATCAATTCTCCCTAAGAAAAGATTAAGTCTGAGGTCTTCCACCATTGTAGATGTGCAGATCCTTCCCTGGGTTGATTGTTCTTGACTGGATACAGTGGCTCAGTTGCACCGAAAAGATGCAACCATGTCTATTAGGCATGGATGCTATGGGCTGGAGGATGAGTTGGGCTCAATATTCTGGATACGGTGAGAGACTCAATTAGAAATCCAGTCTGTGTAAATGGTGGGTCTGACTTAACTAAGGAGTGGATCAATATTTCGGATATGATGAGATTCATGAATTAGAGACCAAGTTTGGGTGCACCATGATTAGAAAATCATTGAACAAGAGTTGTTCACTCATTGGCTAACCCATCACCAATAACTGTTAGGTGAGGTGATGAGTCAGTTGGTGAGACCGCACCATCCACTAGAAATCATTAATCATGAAGATTTTTGCATCTCTACAGAGAGTGTAGGGATCCAAGAAAATAGTAAAAGCTAATTTATTTAAAAATAAAATTCTTAAATAAATTGATCAAGTCATAATTACAGTATCTAACTAGAATCTTTGACTTTCTATAGGAAAATGTCTGCATCCAATCCATTGGCACATATCCTGGACACACAGACTGACCAGACCTAATTATAAAGATTGGCTTAGGAACTACAAAATTATTTTGGGTTCCGAGAAGTTAACCCATGTATTGGATCAGGATCCTCCTACCTTACCAGCTCGTCCATCCACTGAACAGAGAGCATCTCTGAAAAAATGGATAGACGAAGATAATAAGGCCAGATATTATATATTGGGCTCGATATCTGATGAGCTCCAGTGCCAACATGAAGATATCGAAACTGCTCGCCAAATGTTGGCTCACCTGTAGGAAATGTTTGGTGAATAGAGTCGCGCAGCCAAGTATCAAGTCACGAAATGACTTTTTAAGGCTAAGATGCGTGATGGACAGTCAGTCCAAGATCACTGTCTGATAATGATCAAGGACATGAAAGAGCTTGAGAAGCTCGGTGTGAAGTTAGACTTGGATCTGTAGAACGATATTATTCTGCAATCCTTGACTGATGTATATGGGCAATTCATCATGAATTACCACGTGCATAAATTTCAAAATTTCTTGGCCGAATTAATAAATATGCTGGTCACCGCTGAGCTTTCTATGAAAGGTTCTAAAGGCTCAGTTCTTGCTATGAAATGGACTTCTTTCAAAAGAAAGTCTTATGGAAAGAAAAAGAAGTCTGTGAAAAAGCAGAAGGTGGAAGGAGCAAAGAAGAAGAAGGCAGAACTGAAGAAAAAGGTCGATGTCAAAAAAAAGTATTTCCATTACAACAGCAACGGCCATTGGAAGCGAAACTGTCCTACTTACTAGGCCACCCTGAAGAACAAGAAGAAAGGTTCTTCTGGAGGTATGCTCATTATTGAGTCTAATCTTACAGTTTCTTCTGCATCCAGTTGGGTGCTTGACTCTGATTCTAGTGCTCATCTGTGCACTTTCATGTAGGATCTTGAGGATAGCAGGAGGCTGAGGGATGGAGACATGATCCTACGCATCGATAATGGAGCAAGAGTTGCTGCAGTGGCAGTGAAAATATACCCTCTTCGATTATCATCTAGTTTAGACTTAGTTTTGAAAGATTGTTATTATATGCCTGTAGCTAGCAGAAATTTGATTTCTATTTCATGCTTAGCACTAGAAGACTATGTGATTACCTTCTTTAAGGACCATTGTAACATTTTTTATAAAAGAAATAAAATTGCAAATGATTTTCTTATTAACGATCTTTATCAGCTACATATTGATGTATCTGTTCTAACTATCGAGCAAAACGTGAATGCCAAACGACCTAGGGATAGTCCAAACGATAGATATCTATGGCACCTAAGATTAGATCATATAGCAGAAGATAGGATCAACAAATTGAAGAAAAATGGGCTGATGAGTCCATTGACTTCCAAGTCATATCCAACTTGGGAATCTTGTCTCCAAGGCAAAATGAGCAAACTCTCTTTTGTAGGATATGGGGAAAAGGCCACAGATCTCCTTGCCCTAGTACATACTGATGTGTGCAGCCCATTTGATGTGCCGGCTAGAGGTAATTTTATCTACTTCATTATCTTTATCGATGATTTGTCTAGGTATGGGTATGTGTATCTTATGAGACATAAGTCTGAAGCTTTTGAAAAGTTCAAAGAATTCAGACATGAAGTAGAAAAATAAATTGGAAAACCCATTAAGGTTCTTTGATCAAATCAAGGAGGTGAATACCTTAGCCGAGAATTCCTAGACTATCTCAAGGATAATGGCATAGTCTCTCAATGGACACCACCAGAAATACCTCAACTCAACGAGGTTTCAGAATGAAGAAACCGAACTCTATTGGATATGGTCTGATCTATGATGAGCTTTACAGACCTTCCTGATTTTCTTTGGGGACACTCATTATTAACTTCAATCTATCTACTGAATAGGATTTTCTCTAAGACCATTCCTACCACACCGTATGAGATATGGCATGGTAAAATATCAAGTCTGAGTCATCTCAGAATTTGGGATTGTTCGACTCATGTCAAAAGACAACAAGCGGACAAGTTAGAGTTTAGGTCCTTCAGAAATCAATTCATAGGATATCCTAAAGAGTCATTACGATACTATTTCTACATTTCAGAAGACCATAATGTGATTGTGAGTCGACATGCCATCTTTCTTGAAAAATAGTTTATTCAAGATAGCGGCATTGGAAAGCAGATTAGTTTTGATGAGAAAGTCTCACAAGTACAACAAGCTAAGGATCAATTGGAATCAAATCAGGTTGAGCCAATAAGAGTACTACCTCCTCCACCTCGTAGATCGGAAAGAGTTTTTCGTCCTCCTAAAAGATACTTAGGTATTATTTTAGAGGAAGTAGAAAAAATGTTCCTCGTAGGTAATGGTGCTCATGGTGATGATACAAAACCTACAACGAGGCGATATCAGATATCGACTCCGAGAAATAGCTAGAGGCAATGCAGTCAGAAATTGATTCGATGCACTCAAATCAAGTTTGGACCTTGGTAGATCCACCAGAAGGTATAGTACCTATTGGATGTAAATGAATCTTCAAGAGAAAGATTGGTACAGATAAAAATATGGAGACATTCAAGGCTAGACTAGTGGCAAAAGGTTATAGTTAACACGAAGGCATTGACTATCAGGATACCTTTTCTCCAGTGGCTATGCTAAAATTCATCCGCACATTGCTTGTCATTGCAGCCTATTTCGATTATGAAATATGATAAATAGATGTGAAAACATCGTTCTTGAGCGGATATCTTGAGGAAGATATCTATATGGAATAATCGGTAGGTTTCACATCCAGTGATACTGATCACAAGATTTGCAAGCTGCAAAGATCCATATATGGACTTAAGTAAGCATCTTGAAGCTGGAACACTCGTTTCTGATGTGATCAAAATATTTGGTTTCATCAAAAATGAAGAGGAACCGTGTGCTTTCAAAAAGGTCAGTGGGAGCGCTGTTGTCTTCCTAGTATTGTACGTGGATGACATCCTACTTATTAAAAATGATATTCCCATGATGACAACAGTCAAATTATGGTTATCCAAGGAATTCTCCATGAAAGACCTAGGTGAAGCATTCTTTATTCTAGAAATTAAGGTCTATAGGGATAGACCGAATAGGATGCTAGGACTTTCACAGAAGATGTACATAGAGGAAGTACTAAAGAGGTTTAGTATGAAAAACTTTAAGAAGGGATTAATACCCTTTAGACATGGTATTCATCTTTCCAAGAAGATGTGCCCCAGCACACCTAAGGAAATAGAACGCATGAGCAAGATTCCTTATGCTTCTGCAATAGGGAGCCTCATGTATGCCATGCTATGTACACGACCTGATATAGCCCATGCTGTGAGTGTCACAAGTAGATATCAGTCAAATCCAGGTGAAGAACACTGGACTTCTGTGAAATGTATCCTTAAGTACTTGAGAAGAACTAAGGATATGATGTTGATCTTTGGTAATGGAGAACTCCAAGTCCAGGGATACACAGACTCGGATTTCATGTCCGATGTAGATGATCGAAAGTTGACATCTGAGAGTCTGTTTGTGTGCAATGGTGGTACTGTCAATTGGAAGAGTTTCAAGCAAACGATGATAGCAGATTCCACCATGAAAGTAGAATATATCGCTGCATCAGAGGCTATGAAGGAAGCATTCTGATATAAAAAGTTTGTTGCAGAAATCGGAGTAATGCCATCAGATGCCATTCCTCTATACTACGATAATAATGGCGCCATAGCCCTTGCTAAGGAGCCAAGGTCTCATAAGAAATTCAAGCATATTGAGCGGCGATACCACCTCATCCGCGATTACCTTGAGAAGGATTATGTCGAGGTCAAGAGAGTCAACTCCATAGATAATATGGCAGACCCACTTACAAAGCCTTTGGACCAGCAGAAGATCGAAGCCCATCTTGAGAAGATGAAACTTAGACTTATAGCCAATTGGCTTTAAGACAAGTGGAAGATTGTTAGATATATATATGCCCTAGAAGCCAGAATTGGCTAACACTTGTAATACACTTCTAGGGGCAAAATTATAATTTTAACTAATATCAATAAAATGGGTTATTTTCTATCACATATGTGTATTAAGTATCTATGATACATCCTTTGAGTTAATGGTAATGATAATTCATATTTTTAAGAGTTGAAAATTTTAAGACATGAATAATCATTATTAACTCATAAAATGCTCCCGACCATAGGATCATTACGAGGATGGTGATTGATCCGGAAGGTTGGTGTACAATCGCTTCTTCTTAGTAGATGAGTCTTGAGTCTACGGTGTGGAGACACCAAAGCGAGAGTATAGGTACTCGTTAGAGAATGAGGGCACTGAGCGTGACCATCTTAAGTAGTCATTAGGGAGTCTCCTTCTCGTCAATGACTGACTCGATGCTGCAGCAGTGTGTCTGATTCTTTGACCTGAGATGCATCGGCAGTTCACTTTGAGGGTGTTATAGTTTGACTACACCATTACTCGATCTCCTAGCCATACGAAATTCTGAGGTGTATGTTGGCTATAGCATGTTCATTGTAGGAACTGAATAGCATCAAGATGGAATCTATCTACCTCGGTGGTAGAGGAGTAGCCCTATGATGATCATGAGAATCAAGTCCAAAGTCCATGGCCATGGCAGAGTGAAATAATAGAAAGAGTTTTATTTAGATTTTTACATCGGACTTGAATCGAATGATTACATCATATGATAGAGACTAGGGTTTGACGGAGTTTCCTTAACCCTAACTGATCGGGCTCAAGATAGGAAGAACTGAATCACAAAGGTAGCTGCATCAAGAGGTTTCGCATTCAGCTTCTGATGGGTTGCACCATATACTCTAGGGTGTCACTTGGTGAATTTTGGGAGCAATTAGAATGATTTAATGATATCGATATTCTAGCTGTTCGATCAGAAAGTTTGATCCATCGAAAGGAAGTTTTCGATGATGTCGATGATAGAGATCATGACATATTCCAATTATCATACAGAACTGAACGCTAAACTGGATCACACAAACAAGGGTTTGAATTCTGGTGATCATCCAATTGAACTATATAGTTCAATTGATCTGAATGAGAGTTCAATTAGGGTTCAGCGAAAATCGTGCTAGCACTCGATTGAAGCTAAACGTTCTTCTTTTGCTATCATAAATAGTTTCCTGTACTGAGCCAAAAGTTTGTGTACGACAGAAGTGCTTCATGTGTCTGACTGGAGTGCCCTTCCAAGTTAGAAAGGTTGTTTTATTTTGTAAGAATTACTTGCATTTTGTTATCACCTGCCCCAATTTTTTTTCCTTTGACTTTGGTCAAAAAGTCTGACCTTTGACTGTGTCAACGATTGGACCATTCGATCTTTTGATTTTGGATCCTCTGTTGTCATCAACCTATTGGAGAGCTGGTGGGGGCTGTCCACCTGCGACCTGGCAAGAGGAGGGCGCACGGCCACGGGCGTGCGCCCAAGTTAAGAGGGCCATAGGAGTCCTGTTGGACAAGACTCCCTATCTCTTTATGTGGATTTCCAATTAGAGTTCTTCCTAAGAATCCATTTGGAGTTGTCCCATTAGCAGCTCTCTAAAGGAGGAATCAGAGATCTCTATTCTCACCAATCAGAATTTAGATTGTTTCACAAAGGGATTTGATTGGTGGGAGGGAAGAGGAGTTGGGATCACTGCTAGTCTTATAAGACCACGCCGTGCACCCAACTACCAAGAGCAATTGTCCCATCCCCCAAGGCTGACCTCCTCCCCTCTTCTCCATGCCAACTACCCATCTTTCCCCTGCGTCTCCAGATCCAAAAGTGTTTTGGAGTTGCTTGGTTTGTGCATTCAGGCAAGAAGGACGACTGAAAAAGTCAATGAAGGCTGCGCTGCTGCGATAAAGAAGACTGCAGATCTTCAGAAAGGAGTTGCAAGATCCTCCAAATCAGATCCTAGATCTAATTTTTGGACGCATGTGATAGAGAAAGAAGAAGATCTCAGATCCAGCCAGTGGAATACCAGTAGAGGCCAGCGCACTTGCGTGGCTTGAAATCCAGAACTCGCTCGCACTATACAGGATCATCACACAGGGTAATCAGGATTACCTCACTCAGTTAAAATTAAATTTGATTTAATTATCTTCATTTATTTTTTACTAAAATAAATAATAAATCAGATTTGAGACATCTAGATTGATCTAGATCTAAGAGAAAAAAATTTTTAAAATATATCTTCTTTATCTGATCAATCTGAACGAACTGGTCAGGGAGAATCAGTATTTCCCTTCAGTTATATAAACCACTGCCATTGAGCCGTATGGCAGAATGATATGTTTTTGGATTTACTACAGCTTTATTGAATCGCTGTCGTTCAGTTTTTTTTGTAGTGATGATTATATAGAACCTAGATGATTAAATCGTCAAGAATTAACATAATACTTTATGTAGAAACATGGTATCTTTACAGATTGAAAAAACAGAAAGTTACAAAAAAAAAAACGAATCAATACATTGTAAATTTTCTACATCCGCAACCCTAAGTTTTCCCAACAGAGTGACATCAAAATATATTTTTAACTAATTTCTAGCATCTTTTTATAGTCACCATTAAAAAATTAATGATGAGATTCGACTGAATCTTCTCATCCCTTAGTACAATTCCAACATCATCATTCTACCCAATCAAAAACCAAGGATAGGACAAGGCAGTCCTCACGAAAGGAATTCATAGTTACTATCCAAACCTAAAGCTCACCTTCCTTCATCATTTCCAAGAAAAACAACAAAACATCCAATAATGCCTACTTGCATTGATATATGGCAGGTCGGAGCAAATGGCAAAGTGACTTTACACCACATTTGTCTTATTTCTTTTGGACATTGACTCTATAAGTATGTCCATGAACCTCGAAATATAGTGAGTAAAATAGTATCTTCCATTTACCATATTAATTGACAATTACACAAATCCTTTTTCTCTCCTTAAAACTAGCCATCTTGACACATGGCATCGTAAATCAAATTTAACATGATACATATCCAAAAACATCATCTGTAATATTTAGTAAAACAAATATCCAAATCAATTTAACTCAAAAAATTCTTAAAAAAAAAATATGATTAGCAAGAGTGAAGCGTCTTCTAATTAAGAATGCATTATTCTGCAGTGTTAAATAGTTTAACTCAAGTTGATAAAATACTTTTAAATTTGTAATTATGAAATTCAATGTATTAATTTTCTGCCATTGACCGCTAAATTCAACATTATTAACTTTATTCTAAAAATTTCAGAGTTTACCCAAATAAAAGAAATGCAATACCTATAATTACATTCTCATTTTCTCCCTAATTCTTTGAATTCTTAAATTTAAGAAAATATGCATCAATGGAATTGGATTGTTTTCAGGATAACATGCTTTCGTTGATTGAGAAATTAAAAACCAGTCAAAGCCAAACAAAAAAGAATCATGAATATGAAATATAATACAGAAATAAAAAGAAAAATACCTACCTCTTAATTGATTCTTTTCGGAGTCTTGGTGCTTCGAGAGGAGATTAAATAGAGATTTTCGGATAGAGAGGGAATACAACGTCCAATGCTACTTTAACAATTATCTGAGAGCAACCCTAAGAACCAACCGAGTAGTTAAAAATTTCTCTATCTAACATCTACAAGAAGAGAGAGGCAAAGAAGTAGTGTCATTGAAGAGGCAAAAAGAAAAATATCAAGAAAAAAAAAGAGATGATTAAAATTACTTCCATCGCATGTGTCTGCCACCTCCATCGTCATCATTGCCGTTGAAGATTTTGCTAAAAAAATAGTGTCGCAGTCATCGCCGCTGGTGGTGTGAGGTAAATTATCCTAAAATTGGTCTGCCAGAGATCGTCGGGAGTATCCGAAGGAGAGAAGAAAGGTAGGAAGATGGAAAATTTTATTTTGAAAAGATATCGTATTTGAATTGAGAGCATTTTCATTTCGTGAGGATTAAAACTTAAATAATAAATCAAAAATTATAGTTTGGATCAATGGGTCTTAAAAGTTAAAGTCCGATCAAATTTTGGATCGGAACTCAAAATCTTCTTATTTTTTTGATAAAACTTAATATATGCAATATATTTGATTCTTGTAGGGAGAAACATACTATACGAGATGTATCTCAAATACATAATCTCCTTTAAACTGGAGCAAGATCTGAGTCCTGAGAGATGAATGTTTTGTAGTCTATATATCTATAATGATTCCTTAATTTCATTGCTGTTGACAATATATTTTTTAGTAAATTTTGACAGTTAGTTTAAAGCAAATACTTTAATGTTAAAACTTATAATTTTTATCATCAATATTCATTCCAACTGAATGTTATCATATGAACAAATTTTATATTCGAGAAAACTACAAAAAATACCGTCCTTAATTAACTTTTGGATAATATAATATAGGCGAAGTCGAAGCCGGTGAAGCCCACAATGAAGGAAAAACGCAAAAAAAAAAAGGAAAAAAAAAAAAACTGTAAGATGATTCAACTTACCAGTGACTAATTACCCCGTAAGAGAGGAGAGAGAAGAAATAAGAAATTTTCTGTCCACATGAATTTCCAAGGTTAAACTTAAACAAAACTAAATAAATAAGACGCCACGAAAGAAACACGAAAGCCCACGGTAAGCCTATTACCAAACGCCTCCTCATTCCTGGAATCCTCACCACTCGGACTTGCTAGGGTACCCCTCCATTAAACGACGGTAAGCAAGTATACCCAGAGGACAACAATAGAAGATGGTGGACGCCTTGAGATGGATGACGTCGGCCACCTTACGTCCCTATCATACTTCTTGTCATTTTCAGATGTTCAGCAATCCTCTTTCATGGACCACGAGTGCGTCGCAAAGGGCGGAGTAAAGCATGAAAACTCCACCACATTTAGTCTTGGCTCCGGCTCGCTTCTCAAGCTCAAAACCACATACGCTGAAACTCGTCTCCATGCTAATCCATCGTTTTCCATTATATATTGGATCGACAATTCCAAGCCCTCTTATCATCGAAGAAACCGTCCATTGTAGTAGGATTGAAGGCCTCCACCCTGAGCTCGGTTGGATAGGCGACACCGAAGGTATTATGTTTGATGTGGGATTACTTCCTGCCACCAAAATCCTCCCATCTGGGAAAAACATAGCTGCAAAGAGTGGTACATTCCTCGCATCCAGTAGAGTTTAGCACGAGACTCTTTCCCTAACTCTCCTTCGCCGTAGAGGTAGAGGGTGGTAGGAATCTCGTGGCCATCTTGCCACCCGGCACACCTTGCATCGGCCCCATTGATGGATAAGGATATGAGCTGTGTGGGAGGATCAGCATGTCGTTCATGACCCGCGGCCTCAAGGCATTCCCCATCGCCCACTCGGGGTTAGATCGTCGGTGAGCACCAGGCGAACCGCACGAGTCTCAAGGCATCAAAAAACTCACCACTCTTCGCCGCCTGGGATCCTCCGGTAAATGGACCTCCGTCATACCATAACCTCCACCTTCGGAACCGTCTTCGTTGCTCCAGTGGTAGCAATCACCGACGAAAGCCGAGTGCTCGGTAGTTCCTCGACCCATCCAGGAATTCCGAGGAAAGTCTTGATAATCTGGTGCCGGTGGTAGTCGAAAAGTATCGAATCGCGGTTGGCAAAGATGAATAGATGCCGTCGAAGAGAGATGCTACGAAGGGATATAAGATGTTGCCGTATCTACCGTCGGATCATAAGTCCTTGGCGCAAAAGAAACGGCAGCTCGAAGGCTTCTTCTTTTCTCCGAGTGGTGGAACAGAAAACTCATAATTGAAGACTTCGGGCCGCCGACGATTGAAAACTCGTCCTTCTCCGGGAGAATTCTGGTTCCGTCGCGTTTACACCGTTTACTGGGCGACAATTTCTCCGACTCGATCAGTCGCAACAGGCGGTCAGGAGCAAGGGTTGAAATACCGAACTTTCCGAGTCCCCGTTGCCGAATCCGCCGGTCTGGGCGAGGGTGCCGTTTCCGAGGAAGGCGCCGGAGGAGCACCAGGTGTCGGTGTCGATGACGAGGGGGCGGATCGTGTTGGTGGTGATGTCGTACTCGACGGAGTGAGCCCAGCAGCGGGGGGTCGTAGACGCCATCGGTGCACTGCTTGCCGGACGGGTGGAGGCGGTACTGCGAGGGGCCGGCGCTGGTCTGGTCGAACATGAGGACGGTGTTGCGATGGGTCAGAGGTCATGTGCATGGCCACCACGCCGGAGTTGTTGAGGAGAAGCTCCCACTTCCCTCCTTTCTCGCACCTCCTGTAGCTTGAGCACCGCCAAGAGTGCAACCACCACTCCATTAACACGAACACTAGGAGTAGACTTGTTGCTAGGTTTCTCATGGTGGCAGACACTTGACCATGGAACGCCGCCATCTTTCTTGGAGAGACAGATCGAAAGAGATGTGAAGCATGCAAGTATAATAAGGTGGAACTGGGAACTGGATGATTCGGTGCAAGAGAAGGAGGAGGGAAAGGTTTCTTTCCGTCGTTAGCAGATTCTGGCCTGATTTCAGGCTCGCCTAAACGACGGCGTTACTTCCAGGGTTTCCTTTTGGTACGGTTTTATTTCGCGGCATCTTTTTGATTTACTTATTTAACATAATCGTAATGTTTTCCTATTATACATGAGGAATACGCGCTGGTTGCTACGTGTAACGGCAAACATTGTTGGGAGACGGACATGTCATGCACGGGAAACTGAGACGGTGTATCAGAGCCACCATTTTAGGGCGTGGAGGAGATGAACGGTGTTCTAGAAGACCTGGCAGTCGTGGCCGTTTCTATTAGGTTAATCAAAGCTTGAACCATTTTTGGTATTTTAGCTGGTTTTTAGGAGCCCTTGATTCCTCGCGTACGTGCATGTATTTATATGGGATTTAAATTTATTTGATATGGTGATTAACAAATCCGGATTGCTAGCAAATAATTGTTTTGGCATGACAATTCTTTTTTTCTAGTGGCTGCTGGATTTGTTCCACCCAAAATCCGAGAGACGATGTAAGCGCAAAGGCATGGTTGTATGGAAGCTTAACACACGAAAATAGAGCACCATTCCATCATGAAGTTGATGTATGTATATATATATATATATATATAGACACACACACATCACCAAGCTCTTCAACAATCAGCACAAGCAATGGTGTTTACTAATAAAAGCCATCTACTATGTTAGAAGATCTTCAATAGAGCCATTGAGGCGTCTTCTAAGAGGCCCAGGCCAACATGCAGGCCAGGCGCCCGTGCAGCCAGTGCGTGAGCACATGCGCAACCCGTGCGTGTAGCCCAATGGCACACCATGGTCTATGCCACATGGCAGACCAGCGGGCACCATGTGATGGATGTAGACCTCTAAGGGGTCTACAATTTAAGGCACACGTGGTGCATGGGGGCTATTCCATCTTTTTGGGTGAGTTGGCGGGCATAGGTTTGGCGGGAGTTTGGTATGCACGGTCTATACACGCCGTGCACGGCTATAGAATGGACAAACACGCATGATCGGATGGGTGCGTCGTGATCCAATGGTTGATAAGCTTGATTACGGCATCATCCAACTGCTCAGGAAGATTTTGAGCAGGATTAGGTGGCTTGGAGCTTGATCGAATGGCAAAAAATTATTATAGCTTGATCAGCAGATATGGACAATTCCGGACACATTCAAACATGATTTTGACTCAAACTGTTTTTGTTTAGAGGCCTTTAAATTGGCCTGTGAGCAGAAAGATTTGGCGGAATGTCTTGAGACAATCAAAGGGCAGCCAAGAGTTTTTCCAAAAGAGAAAAGAAAGAGAGAAAGGAAGAAAGAAAGAGAAAACAAGGGGTTCTTCTTATAATCAATTTTAAGAGATCATCAGGTGAGTGATTCATCCTTAGAAGAGATTATTTTCTTTCTAATTGAGGCTGTTCATGTATCTAGAAGAGAGAGAAAAGAAATGTTCTTCTTATCTCATCTCTTGTAAATTCTTTGTAACTTTCTATTTTTAGCAGAAATATTATTCTGTGCGGCCGTGGATGTAGGAGTAAGAAACTCCGAATCACATGAATTTTTTATGTTCGAGCTTGAAAAATTTTTTATTTTTCTTTCTTTTTTCTATAATTACCAAATTCATTGTGCATCATTCCAAAACAAATAAGGCATTGCAAGTTCATCTGCATCTTTAACCATTAGGTGGCTGCAAATAATTGCCTGCGACGTAACAGACCGTCCAAGCTTATCCTATAATTATAAGAATAGAAATGCATTACCTCTATCGCTCTCTAGACTCTATAGGCATATCAGATAGTCATTATAGCCTCTTTATGAATAGAGCACTAATAGTTTTGGATTGGATGCATGCCGGCAATATCGAGCCCACTCTAGGGCTAGGCCTAGGTTGGGCCAAATGTATTTGGGCAGAAGGCAGTCGAAGGCTCGAGGAGATGGGAGGCGGCCTGGGGCTCGTGCAGGGAGGCAGCCCAAGGCTCGGGGAAGTGGAATCTAGTGGGAGAAGATGGAGGAATAAATATTAGCGATGGCAATACTTTCATCGCTATAATAGTCACTAATGCTATTAGCAACGGCATGCTGTCGCTAATAAAGTTACCATCAAAATAAAAATAATTATTAGTTATTAGCAATGGCCGAACCTCCGTCACTAATGCCGTCCCTAATAATATTAGCGACAGTAAAGCCGTCGTTAATAATTAATGACTTTTAGTGATGGAATAAATTTTGATCATAATTAGCTATCGATACATAGAACTATTAGAGATAGCTTATTTGCCGCTACTAATACCTGACATATTAGCCATAGGAATTTTGCTGTCTCTAATATTATTACTAATAATGGTTATTAGCAACGACTGATTTCCATCGCTAAAGCTATCAGTAAAAATGTTTATTATGGACGTCATTTTTATAATCTCTAATTCTGTCACTAATATCCATTATTAGCGATAGCAAAAAAGCCATTGCTAATGATCATCGCTAATACTTTATTTTCTTATAGTAGGCATAGCTTTCTCTTTAAAAAAGGAAGATGCTTTAAATCTGGCAATCGGGGGCACTTCAAGAGCAACTATAGAAATCCACTTAAGTGCTTCAGGTGCCATGGCTTCAGTAACTAAGTAAGAAGGTATAGACAAGTAAAAGCTCCATCCCAACTAAACTAGTGCAGTTTAAGCGATACAATGCAAGATACCAATGTAGTCTCATCCCCCAAAATGCTGACTAGACCTGCATCTCGAAAAGTCTTCTTGCTTGTTAATACAAAAATGGTAGGCATATTGGCTTACTTCGATTGAGCGGCACTAGTGGACACATTTGGACAACCTGTCAAAGTGGATGATGTGTCCACGATGTCAGCCCATAGGGCAAAGAAGATAGGTTCATAGTTTACCAAGCAGCTCTCTGTAAGAAAGTTTTTGTCACGGCCCTCATGGTGGTAGGAAACATAAGAGGGGATGGAGGAGATGGATTCTTTTTTGTTGTTGACCAATGAAATCACTTTAGGGGGGAGTTCAACACAAGCTCAAGTTTAAAGTGTATCCCACCCTACAGAATCTATCCCTTATTTGTTGGATAGTGGAGGTAGTTGCAATGATCATTTCTAAATTGGTGGTTCCCCATAGAGTGAGCCGGTCAAGCTTGAGGTGAGAGGATATCATAGGCAAGCATATTAAAAATGGTTGATGTGATGGTAGGCCCTTACACACACACATCGTCTCAATTTTTATCAATTATATCGTTGAACAAGTACCTCATTTTGAAGAATCATTGTTCAAAATGAGAGATCAAAATAAGATGGATGACTTCAGTGGGAATTTTGGAATGGATCCAATGAAAGTTCCCCATCTAATAAATCTTGAGACATCATCAATAGTCATTGGAGGATGGTAAGTCCTTGGATTGAAAAAATCCTAGCCATGGTGGTTGGATATGGCATCATGTGACACTCTCACCCATGTTGAACCTAATTCAATTTTTAATTAGGTCTGGTGAAACCAAGGACTCACTCCTAACCCAAGCAATGAGTCAGAAAACCCATTCAAAGGGATCGCACCAAATATTAAGGTGCTAAAATGTCTCTTCAGCAAAGCATTCCTAATTTTTTTGGATACTTGCTTATGAATTCTATGAAGAGAACTTTTGAAAATGGCTTCAATAGAATCAATATCAAAACTTTATCATTACTCACTAGTTTGAATTATAAAGGCTCGCTTTCTGTCCAAGGCCTCAATTGCTCCCACATTTTCTTAGGTTAATGCAATATCTCCTCTGAGGATATGACAATAGTTCATTATTCTATGATCTTCCCTTTCTTTTGCACCCCACAATCCTCCAGCATTACTGCTCTCATATTTATGAAGAAAGCTTACTCCACTATACTAGCTGACCTGATCCTCACCATAGAGGGATTTGGAGGAAGGAAAATCAAATTTGAATAATAAGTTGCACTTGACCACCTAGCTTGCACCCTATTCCATCCTACAGCTCTGGTGGAAGCAAAAAGAAGTGCCTAATTAATAAAGAAGAAGTTAAAGATCCTTAGGCAAAAGGAAAATAATTTTCGAAAGGAAGATCTTCTTTGTCTCAACTCTATAACTTCGATCGAGGTTAAAGAATTAGAAAGAAAGTGCAGGATATAGTTCAATGGCAATGAAGAGGTGATCAAAAGAAGTTGAAGGGGCTTGAACTGCTCAAATATATCACTACAAAACTTAGATTTTTAGTTGCAACAAAAAAGATCACTGAAAATATAAAATGCCACTATTAATAGTTTTAGTGATGATATTTTAGGTTGTCACATATTGTCACTAATACTCGAGTCACTGATATATTAGTGATGAATTTTAAAGTTAGTCACTATTAGTCAACTCAATAGTGACGATATTATTGTCACTAATATTTGTAATAATAGTGATGATAATATATTATCACAAAATCTATTACTATTAGTCATGACAATATAGTCACTAGCATTTATGATAATAGTGATGCAAATATTATTATCAATACTATAATTATTAGTGATGCAAGTAGCATCACAATAATTTTTCTATAGTGATAACAAAGTTGTCATTGGTGTTAACATATTAGTAACAATATTTTTGGTTACTAAAATAAAACAATATTAGTGACAAATAATATCATCACTACAAGTAACCAATATTAGTGATAATTAGTATCACTAAAAGCTTTATAACTATTAAATATGGTTTTAATGACAGAGAGATGTCAATAATAATGATGTTTTGGGAAAACAAATGATCTTATAAGTATATGTTGTATTACTTGCTTTACAAATTGAGATAAATTCATATTCATAGTAGCAATAAACATAGATGCACACAGACTATATATATCAAATCCTTACATATCTATTACAATGTTAAAATGTATCCAACATATAATTGTAAATTCCAATCCACATATATCTATAGTGAAATATAAAAAAATATGCATTATTAATAAAATTTTTAAAAATCCTCGAAGAAGTTAATATTTAGTATTTAGACATCCAATTATGCTTAAGAATTATGTTAAACTAAGTATTTTTAAAAGAAAATTGATGCATAGATAAGAGAATTTGTAAGATATTGAGGGATCAAGTATTAAAAAAATTCAATAAAGAGTTAAATCTAGAATATAAATAATTTTTTTTGAGCATTTCTAATTTTTTCTACTAGCATCAAAGAGGAGTCCACTTTTTATGCGCTTGTGTAGGATAACTATATATTTCTTCATATAAAAAAAATTATAAAATAAAATAGTTTTCAAGTATTTCTTACTGAGTAATCGGGCCTCTTTGCCTAAGTAAGCATTGATTTTATGTCAAAAGATGGGAAGGACAAGAAAACTCATTATAAAGCTAGTCCTAACTCATAGCATGTTTGATTCGAGCTAGTAAGCCCAAGGAATATTTTATACCTAGTGCCCTAAAGTCAACTAGTTTGAAAGTCATTGGTCTAAGACTCGCTATATGGATCAAGTAGAAAGCTTAAACGGTTAAGGTACTCAATAGTGGTATAATATTAAAAAAATATATATATTAATTTTTCATCGAGTAACCGAATTCCATTGCCTAAGCAAGTAATAATATTTACATCAAAAAATGGACAATATGAATTAAAAAATCAATAAATGAAGGGCAGAAGTAGCAATATACTTGCCCATATGAAAGTTTAGATGATTCAAAGATAAAGATAGGGATAATTTAGAAAAAATTAAGAAAAATTTAATATTCTTCACTTAATTTTTATATTGATAAGTACTAATACTTCAATGACATACCTCACTTAAGTTCTACTAAATATTAATGACCATTTTGAAAATTGCTCGATAAAATTTAAAACTCTAAAGTTAAAAGATATTTAAAACTAAATTCTTTTCTTACTTAAGGACGAGCAAAACTTAAGTTGGAAGGTATGATAATTATCATAAATATACTATTAAAATTATTAATTTATAATTTTTTTTATTTTTAAGAATTAATATTTTTATTTATTTTTATAAAAAAAATGATTGCTAATGAAAAAAAAATTTGTAGATTAAAAAAAATAATTAAAAATAAAATAGATTCAAAATATAGATTCAAAATAGAAGCTCAAAGGCATCCTAAAATAAGCTCTTGGTCCAAATTGAAAGAAAATGCAAGCCAAATTTAACTCAAATGAAATGGAGCCCACGGTGATTCAATGCATGAAAAGTTTTGGCTAATGCTGGGTGTAGCTCACGGAGAAAAAGCCTTTGCTGGCCTGGCACGAACCTAAAAGAAAGGCTGGTTGGGGGGCGGGGTTTGCATTTGACGTGGCCCAATGCACGAACATAAAAGCCAGCGACATTTCATCGGGTTTTAATTGGATTTGAGCACCGAATTCAACTTAAAATCCTCTTTCTCTGCAGCATGCGACGTCCTATGCTTTGCATAAGTCCCACTTCGGTAAACAACAAAAATTCCTTACCACCAACACGATCTCCAATCTTCAAAATTTATTATCTTCAACATGAGAAAGCTATGATCTAAAATAGAAGCTATATTTAAATTAGAAACTGCTTCAAAATAATGAATACCGTAAAAAAAAGTTATCTTCTACGTCATCTTCATGCCGATGTCGATCTAAAATCAAAGTTCAACATGTTTTAATTTTTATTTTTTTTCTTTAATTTTATATATTTAAATTCTAAAATTTTAATTAATATAAAATTTTATTTTTATATACTTTAAATTTTAAATTTTAATTTTTAATTATAATTTAATTTCTATACTTTAATTTTATTGTTCTTTAATTTTGTTGCAAGTAGATACTAAGATCTAATAGATTTTAGTATCAAATTTAAATTTTTATACTTTTTAATTTTTATTTTTTATTTATAATTTTATTTTTTGATTTTAATTTTTTTTCAAAACTCTTTTTTTTATAAAAATCAAATATTTCAAAACTAAAATCCTATCTTCTTTATGGATTCGATCCGACTCACTACTTGCTACTTATTTTTAATTATTTAAGAACTCAGAATTAAACTAATAAATATGGTGTCTTAACAACAATATCGTGCTCTTATCAAAATTTTTGGCACCATTATCAGAAAAGCAAGAACATTAAATTTTTTATTTTTTTTTATTTTTTTTAATAAATTAATTATAAATAAATTTTTTAAATTTATTTATAAATATTGCTTACTAACTTTTTCTTCTTTATTTTATAGAAAAAAGAAAAAAAAAACCAAATTAGGGCAAAGAGAAAGCTTCCAATCAGGCTTGGTGAGATCAATCCTAATCCTCAATTTTTTTATTATTATTTTATTTTTAAATTAATCTAAAAATTATTCATTTAAATCTAATTAAAAGCTTCATGACAAGATTAAAAATCCTAATTGCTTAGAGCATGCATCATATTAGATTTAGTTTTACTTTAATATTCATGCATCTAATTTAGTTGCATAGAATCCCTTGTCTGAAAGTGATTGTGCATATTTATCTATTAAATCAATTTAAGGATAATAATCTAATTAAATAATATAAGGTGGGGATTTGATCATCCTTTCTTGGCTCATAAATAATCAACCAGTATCCTACATTGACCTAAGTCCTTAAATTAAAATCAATTAGACATCGATCCTAGAAACTTGAGCTCAATAAGATAAGAAATTTCAAGAGCTGGACAGAATTAGGGTTAGTCAATTTGACTGATATCTAAGGCAAGTAGCTCAGGAATGACTGGATCCGAAGGAACGTGGTTTATAATTGATTCCGTTAGCTTACTTGGCCAAGTATAATTGGTGTCTAAGATAAGCAATGGGAGGACCCCCATCAACCTTACATTTACTTGGCCAGTTGAGTGACTGATCTTATACTTGAAGGGCTTGAAAGTGACCTTGATAGTTTGGAGCTATCTAGATCTAGAACAATCTTTAGTTAAAATTGTTTGCTTAATTTGATTACTAACTAACATTAAACCCTAATTCCTTTCTATCTTCTCAGCTCTAGGACTTCTTAGAATCTTTTCTTTAGAACTCTTCTTTCTTTCTTCTTCTTTTTTTCTTCAATAAAATAAAATAAAATAAAAATTAAATTAAATTAAATTAAAAATAAAATTAAATTAAATTAAACTAACTAAAAATTATTAAAAATAATAATTAAATTAAATTAAATTAATAATAATAAAATAAATAAAAAATTAAAAAAATATTTAATAAAATTTAATTTTTTTAAAAAAAATAATAAAATAAAAAAAATAAAAAAATCTAAAAAATTTTGGACCATAAGTTAGGGTTACACTAGTACATACACAATAGTAGATCACTTTTTCTGATCTAGTTAAACTTAATCATAAAATTAAATGGCTGATCCATATTAAACCCAATAATTAAATAGCTGAAAACCTTAGAAAACCATCTCGACAAATGATAGAATATTTTATTTCTTCCATCTATAATCCATCGACTTATATCCAGTTATCTGATATACATACCATCTACTATGAAATCTAGTCGACCATAATTCAGATGCTTCCATCTTTCTATGGAAACATCAATGAAGATCGTTATAAGTATGTAGATAAATTTTTAGAAATTTACTGTATAGTGAAAATTCAAAATTTAACTGATGATGCCCTTAGATTAATCTTATTTTTTTTTTATTAAAAGATAAAGCCAAATATTGGCTTAGCACAGTAGAAAGATCAATCCAAACTTGGGCTGAATTATAAGATAAATTTCTTAAGAAATTTTATCCTATAGGCCGAACCAACATCATGAGGCGAGTTATCATTGGATTTGCTCAGCATGATATTGTCATTAAGATATCATGTTTATTAATTTAATTCTGACTTCTTAAATAATTAAAAATAGGTAGCAAGTAATGAATTGGGTCGAATCCATAGAGGAGACAGTATTTTAGTTTTAAAATTTTTAATTTTTATAAAAAAATTAAAAAAGAAATCAAAGTCAAAAAATAAAATTAAAAATAAAAATAAAAATTAAAAGATGTAGAAATTTAAATTTGGTACTAAGATCTACTAGTTAGATCTTTGCATCTACTTGCAATAAAATTAAAGAATAATAAAATTACAATATAGAAATTAAATTATAATTAAAAATAAAAGCTAAAATTTAAAGTATATAAAAATAAAATTTTATATTAATTAAAATTTTAGAATTTGAATGTATAAAATTTAAAAAAAAGAAAAAATAAAAAATTAAACAGGTTGATCTTTGATGTAGGTATGAAGATGGCGTAAGAGACAACTCTTTTTCACAGCACTTGTTGTTTTGAAGCAATCTCTAATTCAAGCATGGCTTCCATCTTAGATCGTAGCTTTTTCATAATCGAAGATAATAAATTTTGAAGATCTGAGATCTTTTTTATAAATGTTGAAGGTAAAAAGTTTTTGTTATTTATAGATGTGGGACTTATGCAAAGTATAGAACGTTGTATGTTGTGAAGAAGAGGATTCCAAGTTGAATTCGTTGCTCAAATCCCATTAAAACTCGATGAAATACCGCTGACTTTTACGTTCGTGCATTCGACCGCGTCAAGCCGCATCCCGTGAAACTGCGCGCCTGCCAAACCATCTCCTTTCTTCTTAATGCCGCGTGAGTCCCCCCAACCGGCCATTCTTTTGGGTTGCGTTGCTTTCCCCGCGCACCGCTCAATTTTCCATGCGTAAAGACCAGCAAGGGCTTTTTTTTCCATGAGCTACACCCAGAATTTGCCAAAACTTTCATGCATTGAATCACCATGGGCCCCATTTCATTTGAGTTAAATTTGACTTGCATTTTCTTTCAATTTGAACCGAATTTGAGCTTATTTTTAAGATGCCTTTGAGTTTCTATTGATGATTCATTTTGCATCCATGTTACTTTAATTTTCTTTCTTTTAATCTATAAATCGAACTCTTTTTATTAACGATCATTGTTCCTATAAAAAATAAATAAAAATATTAATTTTTAAAAATAGTAATAAATTAATTTATAAATTAATATTTTTAATGACATATTTATGGTAATTATCATACTTTTTAACTTAAGTTTTGCTTATCCTTAAGTAAAGAAAGAATTTAGTTTTAAATATCTTTTAACTTTAGAGTTTTAAATTTTATCGAGTAATTTTTAAAATAACTATTGATATTTAGTAGAGCTTAAGTGAGGTATGTCATTTAGATATTAGTACTTACCAATATAAAAATTAAGTAAAGAATATTAAATTTTTCTAAATTTTTTTTAAAATTATCCCTATCTTTATTTCTGAATCATCTAAACTTTTGTATGGGTAAGTGTATTGCTACTTCCGCCCTTCATTTATTGAATTTTTTTATATTGCCTATTTTTTGACGCAAATATCATTGCTTGCTTAGGTAATGGGATCCAGTTACTTGGTGGAAAGTGAATAATTTTTTTAAAAATATTATATTACTATTGAGTGCCTTAATTTCTTAAGCTTTCTATTTGATTCATGTAGCAAGTCTTGGGCCAATGACTCTCACATCAGTTGGCTTTAAGGTACTAGGTATAAAATACCCATCGGGCTTATTAGCTCGAATCAAACAGGCTATGAGTTAAGACTAGCTTTACAATGAGCTTCCTTGTTCTTCCCATTTTTTGATGTAAAACTTAATGCTTGCTTAGACAAAAAGGCTCGATTACTCTATGAGAAGTACTTAAAAACTATTTTATTTTATAAATTTTTTTATATAAAGAAACATATAATTATCCTATACAAGCATATAAAAAGTAGACTCATTTTTTATGCTGGTAGAAAAAATTAAAAATACTCAAAAAAAATTATTTATGTTCTAGACTTAACTCCTTATTGAATTTTTTTAATACTTAATCCCTCAATATTTTATAAATTATCTTATCTATGCATCAATTTTTTTTTAAAAATTCTTAGTTTAACTCAATTCTTAAGCATAATCGGATATCTAAATGCTAAATATTAACTTCTTTGAGGACTTTTAAAAAATTTGTTATTCTCTTCCTCCAACTTAATCGATATTATCCTAAATAGAGAAGAAAAAAATAAGATAAATGGTATAATAAAGAATAGAAAAAAATACGCCTGACTCCGTATGTATATGGTCCAGTATGTATCTTTGAAAATTTGGCTCTCCCTCTAACTTATTTAAATTATCCTAAAAAAATGAATTAGATAAAAAAAATAAATATTGAATTGCTTCTTAATAAGCACTAAGTTTATCATCTTCAGCCAGACACAAAGTAGTTTGTCTATCCCATGTCAAATACTAGATTGACAAATTTCAATGATTTTGGACTGTCAATTTTAAGAAGATAGTTTATTATTTCTTTATTGATATATTCATTATTAATTTTGGGAAGGTAGGATGCGACCCCATTTTTAGACCTATGTTTATTAAGAATTTTTCCTATTTATTCTTCTAGAATGCTCATATATTAAGTTTTTATATTAGGAGTTAAGTTTGATTCAATGGATACTAGAAGGATGACTAAAGATAGCTTTAATTATGAAAGTAAATTAATATAATCTTGTTTAAATAACTCTATTGATATTTTATTACATGCCTCTTAATTTTTATGAGAAAAATCAGCTTCTAAGATTGAAGAAAATGGTACTATTAGTTTATAGATCTTGGGTAAATTATCTATTCTTTTTTTTCCTACATCTATCTTATTTAAATTAGAACCAGCATCAGTACTAGTTTTGGACTCAGGTTCTTCTATGCAGTTAATTTTAGTACTAACCTTTTTTTCTAAATTTTTTTCTTGGCTAACACCAGTACTAGCCTCTTTCACCTGATCTTAGTATCCGTCCATAAGAATCCTATAACTTTTAAGTTCCAAAATTACTTTGGCATTCTCTAGATGAGGATTCTTAGGTGGGATATTAGATTGATACTTAAATCCAGGTAGTTGTGGACAATAGGTGGATTGTTTATAAGATTTAAAATTGGTAGGCTCTGCAATTGACCTAGTTCTCTCCTCATGTTAGACTCAGCTAATCATCCTATTTAAGCTTCTAGTCCAGCGGTAGATTGTTGTTGAGTCAAAATTAATTATTAAAGTTGGTTAAATCTATCGTCAACTAGATTAGTCTATTGAGGAGGTAGGTATGATGGCTGAGTGGACTGACTAGGCTGACCACTATTATAGGCATAATTTTGATATTGGAGTCTATTTTGATAAACAGATAAAATTTAATTAGGTCTGAGCTTGAGTCTGTTGAGATATCTAAGAAAAATTAGAGTGGTTCCTCCAATCTAGGTTATATGAGTTTGAAAAAGAGTCATTAACTGGCTTGGAGTAGTCTTGTGCAGCTTGAACTTGTTCTTAGATAAAAGATGAAAATTGTGCAGTCATAGGACATTCACTCATATGATGGGCTGGGCTAGCACATATAGAATAAATCTCTTGATAATTAGAGGATGATGTGAATTATGCAGGAGATTATTGACTTAGGATTAGGACTTGATCTAATTTTTGGACAAGAAGGTCCGCTTTATTAATCATGTTCAAATCAATCTTAGAACTAGATTTTAGATGTTCATAGATTTCTGCCCACTGTTGGTAGAAGGATAACGTAGCATGATTGATTGAGTTTTCACTCAAGATTTCAAACAAAGCATAGGCTTCGTCCTCACTTTTATTCATAAATATACCTTCACAAGATGCATCTACGATTTATCTAAATTGGTCTTCTAAACTCTCATAGAAAGCTTGAACAATTTATCATTTAGACAGACCATGGTGTGGATATTTTCTAATAAGTTTATTAAGTCTCTCCCATGACTTATGAATTTATTTTTCAGGAAGCTAAGCAAATCCAGTGATAGCTCGCCTCATGATGTTGGTTCGGTCTATGGGATAATTTTTTTAAAAAAATTCATGTTGTAATTCAACCCAAGTTTGGATTGGTCTCCTTATTATGCTAAGCAATACTTGACTTTGTCTTTTAATAAAAAGAAGAATAAGATTAATCTAAGAGCATCATCAGTTAAATTTTGGATTTTCACTATAGAGCAAATTTCTAAGAATTTATCTAGATGCTTATAAGAATCTTCATTGGTGTTTCCATAGAAAGATGGAAGCATCTGAATTATGATCGACTTAATCTCATAATGGGTAGCATGCATATTAGATAACTGAATACAAGTTGATGGATTATAAGTGAAAGAAATAAAATATTCTTTCATCTACCTAGGTGGTTCTCTAAGATTTTTAGCCATTTGGTTATTGAATTTAATATATTTCAGTCGTTTAATTTTTTTATTAGGTTCAACTAGATCAGAAAAAGCGATCTCCTATCGTATATATACTAGTACAATCCTAACTTATGATCCAAATTTTTTTAGATTTTTTTAATATTATTTTATTATTTTTTTAAAAAATATTTTTTAAAAATATTTTATTATTATTTTTAATTTAATTTAATTTAATTATTATTTTAAATAATTTTTTAGTTAGTTTAATTTAAATTAATTTAAATTTTTAATTTAATTTAATTTAATTTTTATTATATTATATTATATTTTATTTTTTAAAGGGAAAAAGGAGAAGAAAGAAAGATGAGTTCTAAAGAAGAGGTCCTAAGAAGTCCTAGTGCTAAGAAGAGAGAGAGAGAGAAATTAGGATTTAATGTTGGTTAGCAATCAAGTTAAGCAAATAATTCTAACTAAGG
Source organism: Cocos nucifera (assembly GCA_006176705.1). Classification (NCBI taxonomy): domain Eukaryota; kingdom Viridiplantae; phylum Streptophyta; class Magnoliopsida; order Arecales; family Arecaceae; genus Cocos; species Cocos nucifera. The sequence goes on from QRFJ01001590.1 coordinate 60,215, forward strand.
ATTGTCCTAGATCTAGATAGCTCTTAACTGCTAAGATCACCTTCAAGTCCTCTAAGTATAAAATTAGTCACTTAATTGGTCAGGTAAGTATAAGATTGGTGCAGGCCCCCATTGCTTATCTTAGATACCAATTGTGCTTGGCCAGGTAAGCTAACGGAATCAATTATAAATCACCTTCCTTCAGACCCAATCATCTCCAAACCACTTATTTTAGACATCAGTCAAATTGACTAATTCTAATCTAATCCAACTCTTAGAATTCTCTATTTTATTGAGCTTGAGTTCCTAGGACTGATGTCTAATTGATTTTAATTTAAGGATTTAAGTCAATGCAGGATACCATTTGGTTATTTATGGACCAAGAAAGGATGATCAAATCTCCATCTTATATTGTTTAATTAGATTGTTGCCCTTAAATTGATTTAATAGATGAATATGCATAATCACTTTCAGACAAGGGATTCTATGCAACTAAATTAGATGTATGAATCTTAATTGAACTTGAGAGCTTATCTTGTCTTTAGTGATCACCAAAAAAAAAACTAAATCTAATATGATACATGTTACGAGCAATTAGGGTTTCTAATCTTATCATGCAGCTTTTAATTAGTGTTGGGGGATTTTTATGCCTACCGAAGATATGAGAACATAGGCTGATTGAAGATCTTTGGAAGGCTGAGGCCGAGATCCTATCTCAGACCAAACTTGAGTTCATCGAGAGATAGAAGCTAAAGTCATAATGTAGACCGATTAAAGGTCTTCGAAAGGCTGAGATCGAGGTCCTATCTTAGGCCGAACTTGAGTTCATCAAGAGATAGAAGCTAAAGTCATGATGTAGGCTGATTAAAGATTTTCAAAAGACTGAGGTCGAGGTCCTATCTCAGGCCAAACTTAAATTCATCGAGAGATAGAAGTCAGTTGCAATGTAGGCTGATTGAAGGTCTTCGAGGGATTGAGGACGAGGTCCTAAGTCAGGCCAAGTTTGAAATCATCAAAGGAGGAAAGCCAGGATCATGATATAGGTTAGTTCAAGGCTATTGAAGGCTGAGGTCGAGGTTCCATCTCAGGCCGAGCTTGAAGTTATCAAAAGATGAAAGCCGAGATTATCGGAAGGCTAAATTGAAGGTCGAACTCCTTTAGGATGAACTCCTTCAGGATAAACTCCTCCAGGATAAACTCTTCTAGAATGAACTCCTCAGGATGAACTCTCTTAAGACGAACTCCTCTAGGATGAGCTCCCCCAGGATGAACTCTCCTGAGATGAACTTCTTCAAGATGAACTCCTCCAAGATGAACTCTCCCAGGATGAACTCCTCTGGAATGAACTCCTTTAAGACGAGCTCCTCCAGAATGAACTCTCTCAGGATGAACTCCTCTAGGATGAACTTTCCTAGGATGAATTTTCCTAGGATGAACTCCTTGGGGTTGTAAACTTTCCCTCTACATGCCATAAGGGGATAATATCTGACATGATTCCTAAGAATATTCTAGTGGGCAAACAAAATATCTTTGACAATCCACTGATCTCCCATGACTAACAACCTACAATCTATCCTAACAAACTCCAGACCCTTTATAAAAGAAAAAAAAGAGGGACCCCAAGGTACGCAACTCTTCTCTCCCGAATGCTCATCTTCTTTCTTCTGTTGAATGAAAAATTGACTTAAGCATCAGAGGATCCCCACTGGAGCTAACTCCGATCGAAAACTTCTCTTGCAGGTATGGTCGCCTTCGTCCCATTATCGTCGACTCGCTGTCATCGCACAACTCCAGTGATCTGATCTTGAGACAAATTTCCACATTAATAGATGGTGCTAAAGGAAGGACCTTTGAGCCGATTTATGGAAAGAAATGAGCATCCAATGAGAGGAGCTCCATCACGTTGCTCCAATACTGACGAGATTCGGCATCCATCTTCAACGAGTCCCATCCAGACTCAAATTGGAAGGCTCCAAATAAGGAAGAAATTTCAATCGGAGAAAAGATCCAGACAAAGAAGAAGATCATAACAAGGATGATCTAAACTAGAAAAGACGTCACATGATCCAGATAAGAAATATGATTATGCAAATTTTTTAGTCATATTACATTCTTGATTTTTCGTCCATTCTCTTGAGTTCTGGATAGAATCGAGCATTAGAAGGAGGATCTTCATTTGCATTCCGATGTGCTGGGAAAAATAACAATAACCTCTGAAATCCAAAATGAAATGAAGAGACTGAGATCCGAGGAGAGATGGAAAAAATAGAGGGATATCATAAAAAAGTATAGGAGAACGAAGAGAGGCCTTCCTGGGCTAGCGATTACTTTGGCATTCTACTGTTATACTTATCACATCTTCATTCGAGACTATGATATCATGTTTATTCGTTACTCCCATGGGTCATAAATTTTACCTTTCTGGGTCAAATCAGAGCTATATTTTCTAAGCTAAGGGATGTGCCATTTTCTTAGATACTACTACAACTATTTATTACTTTTCATACGTTGCTCTGTTAAATGGGATATATAGATCCAAAAACTCTGCTACTATCATGCACCATCTGAACAGTGGATCATTCTCATCAATTAACTAGAAGTTTTATGGCTCTTCTTCAAATGTCGTATATTCATATTGATAACTAATGTTTAATTGCTACATACTACTCACAAGTTAGATTTATTATTGGAACTCTACATCCTATTAATTTTGGTTTGATCTCTTATTACCTCAAGTGGTTTTCCACTTAGTCATATTTAACACCAGAATCCCATATGCTTTTAATATTACTCCAATTCTCACTATATGCAATCATATTTGGCTCTTCTCATCCCAAAGCTATTGGCAGATCTATTTAGATTTTGACTTTTAGAAGGAAGAAAGAGGGGAGGGAATGGTGTCCGCAGGCCTCTCCCCAGCCCAAGCGACCCAACTGGCCGATGTCCTTCTCGCACATGTGCTCTGCCAATCTCTCTCATGATCCCACGTGACGCCAACTTCAAAAAAAAAAGAAGAAAAAAAAGGGGAAGTTCAGTTCCCTATTTTCAAAAAAAAAGAAGGGGAGTTTGGTTCCCTGCTTTCAAAAGAAGAAGAAGAAGAAGAAGAGAGATCCAAGATGACCTCATTCTCCCTCGTGATCCTAGTGGCATCGGAGTCTCCCATCGTGATCTCAGGTGGCGCCGACCTCCTCCCATAGAAGAAGAAGAAGGAGGGGGAAAGAAGCAACCAACACCTCTCAGGCTGATCTCTCCTCTCCCGTGCGTTCGTGCACATTCGGCCGACCTCCCTCGTGCTCCAAGCGCAGCTAGATGGTGCCAACGACCTCCTCCCCCAGTCGATCTCCTCCTTCATGGTGCCCCTCCGATCTTCCCACTCCTAGGCGGAACTTGGGCATGTCCGATCGATCCCCGATGGCCGATCTTCTTCCTTCCACGCACCATGCACCACAGTCGATCTTCTTCCTTTCGTACATCAAGCACGATGGTCGATCTCCTCCCACGGTGACCCCTCCAGTCTTTCTGCTCCAGGCGTGACCTGCGGTGCCAGAGTCCCCCATCGTAATATCGGATGGTGCCGACCTCCTCCCACAAAATAGAAAAAGAAAAGCTTCTCTATTTCAAGAAACATAGAAGGAAGAAGCAGGGGCGGGATAGGCATCCGTAGGCTTCTCCCTAGTCCCTGCGCATCTAGTCGATTTTTCTCCTCTCTTTCACGTCCATCGCAGCCGTCAGGTAGATCCCCTCCATCCAGCGCGTCAAATGCAACGACTCCCACTGACCTGCTTCCCCCTATGCCCCAAGTGACCCAGGCCAATCTTCCCACTCCCACACGCTCAGGAGACCCCTCCGACCAACCTATTCCTCTCCATGCGCCCCCAGCCGTGGCCGAGCTTCTCGCCCCCTACGGCTAAGTTTTTCTCTCGTGCGCTCGGGCATGCCCCTCCAGTAGAGCTCCTTCTGTATGCCTGTGCATGGCCAAACCCATTGCAGCGACACCAATATTCACTTGGGTGGCACCGAGGTCCTCCATCGTGATCTCAATCGGTGCTGATCTCCTCCAAATAAATAAATAAATAAGAGAGAAAAAGAAAAGAACAAGAAGAGGAGAAAAGAGGAAGCCAATCGATTCTCTCCCCTTGCGCCTGCGCGCATCCGACCGGTGTGGACGAACCTACCACGATGGTGCCAAGGTCTGTGTATCTCCAGCACGATTGAACCTGCCACCAAGCAGCTCTCGAAGTACTCAGTGAGCACGGGCGAAGCCCTCCTAAGGTCCACGCACTCCAAATGTAGCCGAAGTCTGCCGTGCATACATTTGTTTGACCCTTTTCGAAGTTCTTCTATGCGCCTTTTGCATCAAACGTCGTTGAAGCTGACTTGGAGCAATCTCAAAACCATACGTAAAAAAAAAGGGCTACAACCTCCACACTCTACCCTATGAATTTCATTCAAAGCCAAATTAATATAGAAAAAGAAAGAAAGTCTGAACTAGGGTAGTCAAATAGAACTCAAGTTCTCCCCAAATAGAAAACTCATGGTGAAAAACTTCCAAACTTCTATCCATTATTATTTTATTATTATTTTTTTCTTTTTTCTTTCTTACAGGACCATAGGATACCAAAACCATGGTTGAACCCAAAGCCAATTAATATTAAGTTCAAGAAACCAAGGCTAAAGTTGAAGCAAAAATAAATGCTGAAGCTGAAGTTGAAATCCGAACCCATCCGAGGTCAAGTTCAAGACTCATCTGAGGTGCAAGCAAAATAAATCCGAGGTAAAAATCATACAAATCCAAGGCCAACAAAAGCCCAACCCCATTAAGCTGAGCTCATTAAAAGATCAATCCGAGGTCAAAACCTAAGCCAAGCTGAAGTCAGATCTCAAACCAATCCAAGGTCAAGTTCAAGATCTATCCAAAGTAAAAGTAAGACAAATCCGAGATAAAGATCATACAAGTCCGAGGTCTGCATAGGTTCAAGCTCAAAAGACTGAGGCTAATAGAAATTCAACCTCAATAAGCCGAGCTCACCAAAAAAGAAGAAAAATTTAAGGTAAAGATCTAAGCTGAGCTGAAGTCAGATTCGAGACCAAGCCAAGGTCAGAATCAAGAATAAGCTAAAGCTAAAATCATAACTAAGCTGAAGTTAAGATCACAGCCGAGCCAGAGTCAAAATCACGACCAAGGCTGAACTACCAAGCCTAAATTCAAACTAAGAAAAAATCAAAGTCAAGAAAGCAGACTTGACAAAAACATCGATCAAGGAAGACCCCGTTAACCTGAGATGAGATGAGGGAAGAGGCCCTACCAACGACCCTAACGTGCTCCTACAGCCATGTTAGAAATAGGAGGAGAATCTTATCCTTCAAAAATCTATTCAATTTGGAGTTGGTCCTCTCAATTCTACTGGGTAATTCAGATATCTCCAATGTATCGAAGATACGCTGATATTCTATAAGGAATAAAAATCTTACACCTAAACACTTAAAATTATCCTTTACACCTTTAAACTATTGATTGGTCTGAAGGTAAACTTTAGCAAAATAAGGGTGAATGGATTGGATGAAGAAAAATTCTGATTTCTCGGACCAGGTTCGTTCAGATCTGATCGGATCAAGAGATATATTTCAAAATTTTTTTTCTTTGATCTAGATTAGATATGGGATGTTTTAGATCTGATTCTTATTATTTTAGTAATTAAAATAAATTTAAATAAATTAAATCAAATTTAATTTACTTTGAAGTGGATAATCCTATTACCCGTTGATGATCCTGTAAGCAGCGGAAGGTTCTGGATCTAGCCATGCAAGTGCCTGATCTCTATCGGTATCCACTCAGGTTGGATCTGGAGATCCTCTTCTTCTCTATCATGTCTCCAAAAATCAGATCTGGATCTGATCTGAAGGATCTTTAAAACTCCTTTCGAAGATCAGCAGTTATCCTTTGCAGTAGCACAGCCTTCTAGCTTTCAATCGCCTTTCTCTCATCTGGATTGCACCAACCAAGAACCCAAAATACTTTTGGATGTGGAGAGGAGAGGGAGAAGACGCTTTGGCATGGAGGAGGAGAGGAGAGGCAGCCTTGGGGCATGAAAATCTCAATTGCTCTTTGAGTTGGGCGTAGGGTCTTATTTATAGACTAAGCGTGATCCAACTCCTCTTCTTCCCAACCAATCACAATCCTTTGTAAAATCAGATCTAAATCTGATTGGTGGGAATAGAGTCCCTTGGATTCCTCCTTAGATGGTTCCTAAGACTAGTCAAACTTGGTTCTTAGGAGAACTCTAATCGAATCCAAAAAGGAGATGGAGTCCCTATCCAACAAGGACTCCTAGGTGCCTCCAGCTTGAGCACACGCCAAGGGTGGCGTGCGCCCTCCTTCTTACCAGGTTCTAGTAGGAGGACAGGCCCCCACCAGCTCTCCATAGGTGTGTGACACATGGACAGAAGTCAAAAGATCAATGGTCAACGTTTGACCAATCAAAGGTCAACTTTTGACCAAAGTCAAAGGACGAGAAATGGCAGGTGACCAAAAATGACAGGTATTGTCTTACAAAATAAGATAATCCTTTTTTGACCTGGACAAGCTCCAGTCAAACCAACTGAAGGCCTCTAAATGAGCACAAACTCCTTTGGCTCAGTCAGGACAACTATTTATGCTAGTGAAAGAAGAACGTTAGGTTCAATCGAGTGCTAGCACGGTTTTTTTGAACCTAATTGAATCTCATTCAAATCAATTGAACTAGATTAGTTCAATTGATGATCATCAGATTCAAATTCTTATTTGTGTGACCCAGTTAGGTTCAGTTCTATATGGTAATGGGATATGTCATGATCTCTATCATCGACATCATCAAAACTTCTTTCAATGGATCAGAACTCTTCTGATTCGAACAACTAGAATGATCGATTATCTAAATCATTCTAATTGCTCCCAAAATCCACCAGTGACACCTAGCAGTATATGGTGGCAACCCATCAGAGCTGAATGCGAACCTCTTAGTGCAGCTACTTGTGTGATTAAGTTCTTCTATCTTGAGCTCCGATCAGATTAGGGTTAAGGTGAACTCGTCAAACCCTAGTCTTGGTTATATGATGTAATCATTCGATTCAAGTTCGATGTGAAAACCTAAATAGAAACTCTTTCTATTATTTCACTTTGCCATGGCCATGGGCTTCTGGACTTGATTCTCATGATCATCATAGGGCTGCTCCTCTACCACCGAGGTAGATAGATTCCATCTTGATGCGATCCAGTTCCTACAATGAACATGCTATAGCCAACATACACCTTAGGATTCCGTATGGCTAGGAGATCGAGTTATGGTGTAGTCAAACTATAACACCCTCAAGGTGAACTACCGATGCATCTCAGGTCAAAGAACCAGACACACCACTGCAGCATCGAGTCAGTCATTGATGAGAAGATAAACTTCCTAATGACTACTCAAGGTGGTCATGCTCAGTGCCCTCATTCTCTAACGAGTACCTATACTCTCGCTTCGATGTCTCCACACCATAGACTCAAGACTCATCTACTAAAGAGAAGCGATTGTACACCAACCTTCTAGATCAATCACCATCCTCGTGATGATCCTATGGTCGAAAGCATTTTATGAGTTAATGATGATTATTCATGTCTTAAATTTTCAACTCTTGAAAATATGAATTATCATTACCATTAACTCAAAGGATGTATCACAGACACTAAATACACATATATGATAGAAAATAATTCATTTTATTGATTTTAGTCAAAATTATAATTTTGCCCCTAGAAGTGTATTACAAGTGTCAGACAATTCTGGCTTCTAGGGCACATATATTTAACAATCTTTCACTTATCCTAAAGCCAATTGGCTACAAGTCTAAGTCCCATCTTCTCAAGGTGGACTTTGATCTTCTATTGGCCCAATGGCTTTGTAAGCGGGTCTACCACATTGTCTGTGGAGTCAACTCTCTTGACCTCGACGTAACCCTTCTCGAGGTAATCGTGGATGAGGTGGTATCACCGCTCAATGTGCTTGAATTTTTGGTGAGACCTCGGCTCCTTAGCAAGGGCTATGGTGCCATTATTGTCGCAGTATAGAGGAATGGCATCTGATGGCATTGCTCCAATTTCTGCAGCAATCTTCTTGCACCAGAATGCTTCCTTCACCGCCTTTGATGCAGCGATATATTCTGCTTCCATGGTGGAATTTGCTATCATGGTTTGCTTGGAATTCTTCCAACTGACAGCACCACCACTGCACACATACAGACTCCCAAATGTTGACTTTCGATTATCTACATCGGACATGAAATTCGAGTCTATGTATTCCTGGACTTGGAGTTCTCCGTTACCAAAGACCAACATCATATCTTTAGTTCTTCTCAAGTACTTAAGGATATATTTCACAGAAGTCCAATATTCTTCATTTAGATTTGACTAATATCTGCTTGTGACACTCACAACATGGGCTATATCAGGTCGTGTACATGGCATAGCATACATGAGGCTCCCTATTACAGAAGCATAAGGGATCTTACTCATGCGTTCTATTTCCTCAGGTGTGCTAGGGCACATCTTTTTGGATAGATGAATACCATGTCTGAAGGGTATTAATCCCCTCTTAGAGTTTTTCATACTAAACCTCTTTAGTACTTCCTCTATGTACATCTTCTGTGAAAGTCCTAGCATCCTATTCGGTCTATCTCTAAAGATCTTATTTAAGAATAAAGGATGTTTCACCTAGGTCCTTCACGAAGAATTTCTTGGACAACCATAATTTGACTGTTGTCATTATGAGACTATCATTTCTAATAAGGAGGATGTCATCCACGTACAATACGAGGAAGACAACAGTGCTTCTACTGACCTTTTTGAAGACACACGGTTTCTCTTCATTTTTGATGAAACCAAACATTTTGATCACATCATTGAAATGAGTGTTCCAGCTTCGAGATGCTTGCTTAAGTCCATATATGGACCTTTGCAGCTTGCAAACCTTGTAATCAGTATCACTGGATATGAAACCTAGCAGCTGTTCCATATAGATATCTTCCTCAAGATATCCATTCAAGAATGCTATTTTCACGTCCATTTGCCATATTTCATAATTGAAATAGGCTACAATGGCAAGCAATGTGCGAATGAATTTTAGCATAGCCACTGGAGAAAAGGTATCCTAATAGTCAATGCCTTCACATTGACTATAACCTTTTGCCACTAGTCTAGCCTTGAATGTCTCCACATTTCCATCTGCACCAATCTTTCTCTTGAAGATCCATTTACACCCAATAGGTACTATACCTTCTGGTGGATCTACCAAGGTTCAGACTTGGTTCGAGTGCATCGAGTCAATTTCTAACTGCATTATCTCTAGCCATTTCTTGGAGTCGATATCTGATATCGCCTCATTATAGGTTTTGGGATCATCACCATGAGCACCATTACCTACGAGGAACATTTTTTCTACTTTCTTTGAAATAATACCTAAGTATCTTTCAGGGGGATGGAAAACTCTTTCCGATCTATGAGGTGGAGGTAGTGTTCTTATTGGCTCAATCTATTTTGGTTCCAATTGGTCCTTAGCTCATTGTACTTGTGAGACTTTCTCATCAAGCTTAATCTGCTTTCCAATGCCGTTATCTTGAATAAACTATTTTTTAAGAAAGATGGCATGTCGACTCACAATCACATTATGGTCTTCTAGAATGTAGAAATAGTATCCTAATGACTCTTTAGGATATCCTATGAATCGAGCTCTAAAGGATCTAAACTCTAACTTATCCGCTTGTTGTCTTTTGACATGAGCTGAACAATCCCAAATTCTGAGATGACTCAGACTTGATTTCTTACCATGCCATATCTCATACGGTGTGGTAGGAATGGTCTTAGAGGAAATCCTATTCAGTAGATAAATTGAAGTTAACAATGAATGTCCCCAAAGAAAATTAGGGGGTATGTGAAGCTCATCATGGATCGGACCATATCCAATAGAGTCCAATTTCTCCGTTCTGAAATCTCGTTGAGTTGAGGTGTTCCTGGTGGAGTCCATTGAGAGACTATGCCATTATCCTTGAGATAGGCTAGGAATTTTTGACTAAGGTATTCACCTCCTCGATCTGATCGAAGAATCTTAATAGGTTTTTTAGTTTATTTTTCTACTTCATGTCTGAATTCTTTAAACTTTTCAAAAGCTTCAGACTTGTGTCTCATAAGATACACATACCCATACCTAGATAGATCATTGGTAAAGATAATAAAGTAGACAAAATTATCTCTAGCCGGCACATCAAATGGGCCACACACATCAGTATGTACTAGGGCAAGAAGATCTGTGGCCCTTTCCCCATGTCCAATAAAAGAAAGTTTAGTCATTTTGTCTTGAAGACAAGATTCATAAGTTGGATATGACTCGGAAGTCAATGAACTCAATAGCTATTTTTCTTCAATTTGTTGATCCTATCTTCTGCTATATGACCTAATCTTAGGTGCCATAGATATCTGTCGTTTGGACTATCCCTAGGTCATTTGGCATTCACGTTTTGCTTGATAGTTAGAATAGGTGCATCAATATGTAGCTGATAAAGATCGTTAATAAGAAAACTATTTACAATTTTATTTCTTTCACAAAGAATGTTACAATGGTCCTTAAAGAAGGTAATCACATAGCCTTCTAGTGCTAAGCATGAAATAGAAATCAAATTCCTACTAGCTGCAGGCACATAATAACAGTCTTTCAAAACTAAGTCTAAACTAGAAGATAATCGAAGAGGGTATGTTCTCACCACCACTGCAGCAACTCTTGCTCCATTACCGATGCGTAGGATCATGTCTCCATTCTTCAACCTTCTGCTATCCTCAAGACCCTGCATGAAAGTGCATAGATGAGCACTAGAACCAGAGTCAAGCACCCAACTGAATGCAAAAAAAATCGTAAGGTTAGACTCAATAATGAGCATACCTCCAGAAGGACCTTCCTTCTTGTTCTTTAGGGTGGCCAGGTAAGTAGGGCAGTTTCGCTTCCAATGGCCGTCGCTGTTGCAATGGAAACACTTTTCTTTGGCAATGGCTTTCATCTTTGGCTCTGCCTTCTTCTTCTTTGCTCCTTCCACCTTCTGCTTTTTGATAGACTTCTTTTTCATTCCATAAAACTTTCTTTTGGAAGAAGTCTATTCCATAGCAAGAATTGAGCCTTTAGAATCTTTCATAGAAAGCTCAGCGGTGACTAGCATATTCATTAATTCGGCCAAGAAATTTTGAAGTTTATGCATGTGGTAATTCATGATGAATTATCCATATGCATCAGTCAAGGATTGCAGAATAATATCGTTCTGCAGATCCAAGTCTAACTTCACACCGAGCTTCTCAAGCTTTATGTCCTTGATCATCATCAGACAGTGATCTTGGACTGACTGCTCATCATGCATCTTAGCCTTAAAATGTCATTTCATGACTTGATACTTGGCTGTGCAACTCTGTTCACCAAACATCTCTTGCAGGTGAGTCAACATTTGGCGAGTTTCGATATCTTCATGTTGGCACTGGAGCTCATCAGGCATCGAGCCCAACATGTAATATCTGGCCTTATTATCTTCGTCTATCCATTTTTTCGGAGACGCTCTCTGTTCAGTGGATGGATGAGCTGGTAAGGTACGAGGATCCTGATCCAATACATGGGTTAACCTCTCGAAATCCAAAATGATTTTGTAGTTCCTTAGCCAATCTTTATAATTGGGTCCGGTCAGTCTATGTGTGTCCAGGATACGTGCCAATGGATTGGATGCAGATATTTTTCTCTATAGAGAGTCAAAGATTCTAGTTAGATACTGTAATTATGACTTGACCAATTTATTTAAAAATTTTATTTTTAAATAAATTAGCTTCCACTATTTTTTTGGATCCATACACTTCCTCTGTAGAGATGCAAAAATCTCCATGATTAATGATTTCTAATGGATGGTGCGGTCTCACCAACTGACTCATCACCTTACCTAACAGTTATTGGTGATGGGTTAGCCAATGAGTGAACAACTCTTGTTCAATGATTCTCTAATCATGGTGCACCCAAACTTGATCTCTAATTCATGAATCTCACCGTATCCAAAATATTGATCCACTCCTTAGTTAATCAGACCCACCATTTGCATAGACTGGATTCCTAATTGAGTCTCTCACCGTATCTAAAATATTGAGCCCAACTCATCCTCCAGCCCATAGCATCCAATGCCTAATAGACATGGTTGCATCTTTTCAGTGCAACTGAGCCACTGTATCCAGCTGAGAACAATCAACCCCGGAAAGGGCCCGCACATCTACAATGGTGGAAGATCTCAGACTTAATCTTTTCTTTAGGAGAATTGATTAAGGTCTCATTAAACTAGACTTGTCATAGTCATAATAATTATGACTAACCTAGTGGCATGGGTTAGCTTGGGATTATTGACCACCTGAAATCAAAACTGATTAACAGATATGGCCAGATAAGTGAGATCGATGGAAGGGATATGCCATTAACTCGTACAAGAACGCATTTAGGTCGAGTAGCTCTCAATTAAAAATCAGTCGGTCGTATGTGCCAAACTTACCTTAGATACCAAATTGTTGAGCCAGAACCAATTGGGTTAGCTTACAATCCAGACTCTAATATCTGAGCCTAATTAGGTCTTGCTTGATCGCGACTCGATCTTGACCCAGACTTAATCCTATTAGGCTGGTCAATTTAAGCATTGTTGATCCCATCTAACCAACTCTTGATTCAATTTGATCAACCGCTTAAACCTAATTAAGCTAACCAAGCCCGAACCCAGTATTATGAATATATCTTAGATCTGAAATTTTTAATTTTAGACCTAATTAATATTTCATAATCTTAATTCTTAATTAAGTAGGGTTCATAAATAAAATATGCATAATAAATTCTAGGATTTCAGGATCTAGGGTTTTGCAGAAAGTAAGTTTTGAATTTCTGATTAAAAGACAAATGCATAGCACCCCTATATGTCATAAGAACACCCCATCAGATGGAAGGAGAGGGCCTTTAAACCCTTCTTCATTCTTATGACTGGACGGCCAAGTAGAATACCTTAATCAGAAACATGTAATACTACAAAATATTTTTAGATCTATATCATATATCTTATATATAAGTTAGATCTAATCATGGCATATTTTGCATACATATCATGTATCGAATCATGCATATTTTCAGATCTAAATTATCTCATAATAATCTAAAAAATTAGATTTAAATTGATCTTATCAAAATAAACTCTAATTTAGACAACTATGTAGAACTATTCTACAACTAGTCTAGACATGCATCAGTCATATCTCATATGATGTTTAAAATTTAATAATTTTTATTTACTATTTTTTAGATGTTATTATAATAATTATAATATCAAGAAATAGTAAATAAATAGATCTAAACTATGATTTAATCAAATTAAATTGAAAATATATAGGACTATTCTATAGAACTATTCTATTTTAGAACTAGTCATGCATATTTTCTAATCTTAGATCCAAATCATTTAATTTTAATTTTTTTTGATTTCAGATCTGATCACATCTCATGTGACATCTAAAATTACTTATTTTTTTATTAGAATAAATTTAAAATTAGATCTAAACACTTTTAGAACCTTGGCTCTGATATCAATTGAAGAAAAATCCTGATTTTTTTGGACCAGGTTCGTTCAGATCTGATCGGATCAAGAGATATATTTCAAAAATTTTTTTCTTTGATCTAGATCAGATATGAGATGTTTTAGATCTGATTATTATTATTTTAGTAATTAAAATAAATTTAGATAAATTAAATCAAATTTAATTTACCTTGAAGTGGGTAATCCTATTATCCATTGATGATCCTATAAGCAGTGTGGAAGGTTCTGGATCTAGCCATGCAAGTTTCTGGCCTCTATCGGTATCCACTTGGGTTGGATCTAAAGATTATCTTTTTCTCTATCACATCTCAAAAAATTAGATCTGGATCTAATCTGGAGGATCTTCAAAACTCCTCTCAAAGATCAGTAGTTGTCCTTTGCAGCAGTGCAGCCTTCTAGCTTTCAGTCGCCTTTCTCTCATCTGGATTGCACCAACCAAGAATCCAAAATACTTTTGGATGTGGAGAGGAGAGGGAGAAGATGCTTTGGTGTGGAGGAGGAGAGGAGAGGCAACCTTGGGGCATGGAAATCTCAATTGCTCTTTGAGTTGGGCGCAGGATCTTATTTATAGACTAAGCGTGATTCAGCTCCTCTTCTTCCCAACCAATCACAACCCTTTGTGAAATCAGATCTAAATCTAATTGGTGGGAATAGAGTCCCTTGGATTCCTTCTTAGATGGCGCCTAAGATCAGTCAAACTTGGTTCTTAGGAGAACTCTAATCGGAATCCAAAAAGGAGATGGACTCTCTGTCCAATAGGAACTCCTGGGCGCCTCCAGCTTGGGCACACACCAAGGATGGCGTGCACCCTCCTCCTTGCCAGGTTCTGGTAGGAAGACAGGCCCCCACCAGCTCTCCAATAGGTGCGTGACACATGGATAGAAGTCAAAGTATCAATGGTCAATGTTTGACCAGTCAAAGGTCAACTTTTGACCAAAGTCAAAGGACGAAAAATGGCAGATGACCAAAAATGGCAGGTATTGTCTTACAAAATAAGACAACCCTTTTCTGACCTGGACAGACTTCAGTTAGACCAAATGAAGGCCTCTAAATGAGCACAAACTCCTTTGGCTCAGTCAGGATAACTATTTATGTTAGTAAAAGAAGAACGTTAGGTTCAATCGAGTGCTAGCATGATTTCCTTGAACCTAATTGAATCTCATTCAGATCAATTGAATTGAATTAGTTTAATTGATGATCACCAGATTCAAACCCTTATTTATGTGACCTAGTTAGGTTCAGTTCTGTATGGTAATGGGATATATCATGATCTCTATCATCGACATCATCAAAACTCCTTTCGATGGATCAGAACTCGTCTGATTCGAACAGCTAGAATGATCGATCATCTAAATCATTCTAATTGCTCCCAAAATCCACCAGTGACACCTAGCAGTATATGGTGGCAACCCATCAGAGCTGAATGCGAACCTCTTGGTGCAGCTACTTGTGTGATTAAGTTCTTCTATCTTGAGCCCCGATCAGATTAGGGTTAAGGTGAACTCGTCAAACCCTAGTCTCTGTCATATGATGTAATCATTCGATTCAAATCCGATGTGAAAATCTAAATAGAAACTCTTTCTATTATTTCACTCTACTATGGCTATGGGCTTCTGGACTTAATTCTCATGATCATCATAGGGCTGCTCCTCTACCATCGAGGTAGATAGATTCCATCTTGATGTGATCCAGTTCCTATAATGAACATGCTATAGCCAACATACACCTCAGGGTTCCATATGGCTAGGAGATCGAGTTATGGTGTAGTCAAACTATAACACCCTCAAGATGAACTGCCGATGCATCTCAGATGAAAGAACTAGACACACCACTACAGCATCAGTCAGTCATTGATGAGAAGGTAGACTTCCTAATGACTACTCGAGGTGGTCACGCTCAGTGCCCTCATTCTCTAACAAGTACCTATACTCTCGCTCCGATGTCTCCACACTATAAACTTAAGACTCATCTACTAAAGAGAAGCGATTATATACCAACCTTCCTGATCAATCACCATCCTCGTGATGATCCTATGATTGGGAGCATTTTATGAGTTAATAATGATTATTCATGTCTTAAATTTTCAACTCTTGAAAATATGAATTATCATTATCATTAACTCAAAAGATGTATCACAGACACTAAATACACATATGTGATAGAAAATAATCCATTTTATTGATTTTAGTTAAAATTATAATTTTGCCCCTAGAAGTGTATTACAAGTGTCAGCCAATTCTGGCTTCTAGGGCACATATATCTAACATTAGGTTTTATCTAAAAAAAAATTGAAAGCCATGCCTTATTACTCAGATGCCAAATAGAAGATCTACCTATCAAATATCTTAGTATCCCTCATCACCAATCATCTATTAGATCCAAAGACTAGTATTTCCTTCTTGATAAGATTGAAAACAAGCTTGCATGATAGAAAAGTAAGGTTCTATCACTCGAAGGACAATTGGCTCTCATTAATTCGATGATCAGGCCCCTCATTATATATTGGATGTCAGTTTAACAAGTATCCTCTAACATTATTTGAAAGATAGATAAACTCTATTGATCCTTTCTATGGGGCTACACTAGCTAGAGGAGAAGCATCAAGTATTTAATGAATTGGATCCATGTTGGGGATAAATCCCGCTCCCACTGAAGTCCAGTGTGATGCTTAGCCTAATGCAACTGGTAATCATGGAAGAGCTTTGATCAGCGGCTGGACCATGATCAAATTCTTCCAGCGGTCAAACTTTGGCCGAACTCTTTCAGTCGACTGAACCCCTCCAGTGGCTGAATTCCAATCGAACTCCTTCTAGTAGGCCGAATTTCCTGTCCGAAACTTCTCTAAAGAGCCGGACTCCTCCAGACTTCTCCTTCGATCAAATTTCTACGAGAGCCAAACTCCTTCCGAATTTCTCCTTCAGTCCAATTTCTTTAGGAGTCAAACTCCTTCCAGACTCCTTCACTCGGATTCCTCTAGGAGCCGGACTCCTTTCGAACTTCTCTTCAGTCGGATTTCTATGAAAGCCGAACTTCTTTCAGACTCCTCCTTCATTTGGATTCCTTCAGGAGTCGAACTCCTTTCGGACTCCTCTTTCACTCGAATTTCTTTAGGAGCCGAACTCCTTCCGAACTCCTTCTTCACTTGAATTCCTCTAGGAGCCGAATTCCTTCCGAACTTCTCTTCAGTTGGATTTCTACGAGAGCCAAACTTCTTTCAAATTTCTTCTTCAGTCAAGTTCCTCCAGGAGCCAAACTTCTTTCGAATTTTTCCTTCAGTCAGATTTTTATAGAAGCCGAACTCCTTCTGAACTCCTTCACTCGAATTCCTCTAGAAGTCGAACTCCTTTCGGACTTCTTGTTAGTCGAATTTTCATGAGAGTCAAACTCCTTTCAAAATTCTCTTCAGTTAGATTTCTATGAGAGCCAGGAGCTGAACTCCTTCCGGACCTCTCCTTCAGTCGAATTTTTTCAGGAGTCGAACTTCTACCAGATTTCTTCTTCAGTCATATCCCCTTTAGGAGTCTGAACTCCTCTGGAATGGATATATATCAAAGATCTTCGCCAACCAACACTTGCTTCCTCCGAACTTCGACTATTAAATCTCGATGGTATGGCTGCCACTATCAGCCTGATAGTACCTCTCTCTCTGTAATAAGTTCCATACGGCCCACAACCAGATGGTATGGCTGTTACTATCAGTCTAGCGACACCTTCCTCTTTGTACCGAATCCCATACGGCCCCAAGTAGCCCACTATCAGACGGTATGGCCATCACTATCAATCAAGCTTCATCTATAAAAAGAAACCCTCCAGATATATTTTCTCAAAGCTCTCTTCTTCTTTCAAAATTCTGTCGAACTCTCTTCTGAGCACTCAATTTTTGTTGGCCAGAAGAGCTGACTTGATCGTCGGAGGGTTCTACCAGAGTCACCACCACCGACTTCTGATGGAACTTTATTTTATAAGTCACCGATGGTGACCTCGTCTTCCTCAACTCTAGCTTAATTGAACGTCAATTAGATTTTGCACCAACAGAATTGACACTAGAGGAAGGGCTTCTATCCCTGAGGTATCCTTATTCTTAAAGGAGTGCTCAGTTGACTCTACCGATCTTCTTCTTCAAGGTTCATCTCCATCCTCTCCTTCAATCCCAAGAAATATCTCAAAAGAAGATGATTACCTAAAGATCTACCGCTTTTACCATCAAATCTGAACCAGATTCATCCATTCCTACTCCATCGTCGGCACTTTAACCTCCACCTCCACCGATGGTCATGGTAGGTTCGGAGCAATTTAACCTATTGATGCAGCAGATTTAGGGCCTTACCGAGATGGTGCAGGCCATGCAGTAGCCTCCGATGGTGACTCCATAAAAAAATCTACCATCAGAATGTCGAAAATCAGTCCCAAGGAAGGGCACTTGGGCTAGCATACCCATCGCTCCTGAGAAGGAGAAATAGAGAGTAGAGGATTCGTGTTCAGATCATGATTCTCCTCTAAAAAAGATCTTCACTATCTACAGTCGAAAGCCATCCAAGATCTGCAATCAAGACGATGTCCTCGATCACAAACTATGAGAGATGGATCGGTGGATTGAGAAACTCCATCACGTTGCTCCGGCTCACTATGACGACGTCTGCATCGATCCCCTTTTCTCTTTTTGAATTATGCAAGAGCTTATTCCGCTGAACTTTGAGCTTCCTCAATTTGAAAGCTACGATGGAACCTCTAATCTGATCGATCATTTGGAGGCCTTCTAGATCACGATGCTTCTTCATGGTGCACCAGATGCCATCTTATGTCAAACTTTTTCGTCCATCCTGAAGGGAGCAGCAAGATATTGGTACTCGATGTTGAGGTCAGGTACGATCTTCTTTTTTGATCGAATGAGCCATTAGTTTGTGGCTCACTTTATCGGTAGCCGACGTCCGTGCAGAGATTCGGATTTCCTAATGTATGTCAAGTAGAAGGAGGAATCCATCCGGACTTATGTCACCCGATTTAATATTATTGCATTAGAGATCCAAAATCTAGACCAGTCTGTTGCAATGGCCGCACTCAAGGGTGACCTTCGGAAGAATGATTTGTTGTTCTCCCTGGAGAAGAAGTACCCTAGGAACTTTGCCTATCTGCTAGCTCGGGCTGAAGGATATGTTCGAGTGGAAGAAGCATTCAAATTGAAAGATGAGGGAGTCATAGGAGAGTGGTAGGTGAGTAAGTCTAGTAGACCTGCTACTGATGGAGGGCCGAATGAAGTTCGACCGCGCTCACAGACTCCCCTCGAGCACAAGCAAGCTAGAACTCCTCCTTGAGCTCATCCTCAAAGAAGCCCTGATGGAAGGGCACGAAGAAGTTTCCCTCAGGAAGGTTTCATAACTATACCCCCCTCAATGCTTCATAGACATCGATCTGAAGTAAGAGAAAATTGGCCATGGGTGCTACTATAGCTAGAACCACCAATGAGGAAGGAACAATAAGGAGATCGGCTGCCTCCCAGCATCATCAATGCCATCTTTAGGGGGGACTTAGTACTTCGATGAGCCACCATCTCTTAGCCTCAGAGATAGGAGAAGCTTTTCCTAAATCGAAAAGGCCCGTATGAAGTAGAGGAGGTCGTCTGGTCTGAAACTTAATGCCTGAAGAAGCTTAGAGAAATAATGCTCCCACGACCTTGAAACTTAGAAAATCTGAGAACGTACTGCCAGTAATTTTTCTTCAATAAAACTTCTTCATTTCAACATTATTATTTCTAGGTGCAAAAACTATATGATGATAGGAAAGAAGCAATCAAAAATAGCCATGTTAGAAATAGGAGGAGAACCTCATCCTAACATGAGCAAGTCGAAGGTCTCGTTCATTTTAGATAAGATGAGGAGAGAGGCCCTGACAATGACCCTTATGTGCCCCCACAGTCCGTTAGGAATAGGAGGAGAACCTCATCCTAATGCAAGCAAAGTCGAAGACCTCATTCATTTTAGACGAGATGGAGGGAGAGGCCCTGACAATGGTCCTTATATGCCCCTATAGCCCGTTAGAAATAGGAGAAGAACCTCATCCTAACGTGAGCAAAGTTGAAGGTCTCGTTCATTTTAGATAAGATGGAGGGAGAGGCCCCTGACAACAGCCCTTATGTGCCCCATATAGCCCATTAGGAACAGGAGGAGAACCTCATCCTAACATGAGCAAAGTCGAAGGCCTCATTCATTTTAGATGAGATGGGGGGAGAGGTCCTAAAAATGGCCCTTATATGCCCCCATAGCCCATTAGGAATAGGAGGAGAACCTTGTTCTAACGTGAGCAAAGTCGAAAGCCTCGTTCATTTTAGACGAGATGGGAGGAGAGGCCTCGACAGTGACCCCGTTATGTCCAATAATGCCAGTAGATAAGATCTTCTTCAATCTCGACTGGAGAAAAGATCTCTCCCAAGCTTCAACTTCAATGTTAACCTCGGCTAGAGATAAGATCTCCCCCAAGCTTCAACGTCTACATCAATAGGGGATAAGATCTTCTTCAATCTTGATTGAAGAAAAGATCTTCTCTGACTTCAACTTCAACGTCAACCTCGGCTAGAGATAAGATCTACCCTGGGTTTCGATATCTATGTCAATAAAAGATAAGATCTCCTTTAACCTCGACTGAAGATAAGATCTCTTTCGAGCTTTTATGTCAACTAGAGATAAGATCTTCTTCAACCTCGATTGGAGACAAGATCTCCTTCGAGCTTCAACGTCAACATCAACAGGAGATAAGATCTCCTTCAATCTCGACTGGAGAAAAGATCTCTCCCGAGCTTCAACTTTAACATCAACCTCGGCTGAAGATAAGATCTCCTCTGAGCTCTGACATCTACGCCAATAGGAGATAAGATATCCTTCAACCTTGGTTAGAGACAAGATCTTCTTTGAGCTTCAACGTCAATGTCGATAGGAGATAAGATCTCCTTCAATCTCGACTGAAGAAAAGATCTCCCCCAAGCTTCAACTTTAACGTCAACCTCGACTGGAGATAAGATCTCCTCCGAGCTTCAACGTCTACATCAACAGGGGATAAGATCTCCTTCAATCTCGACTAGAGAAAAGATCTCCTTCGAGCTTCAACTTCAACATCAACCTCGACTGGAGATAAGATCTTCCTTGAGTTCCGACGTCTATGTCAACAAAAGATAAGATCTCCTTTAACCTCGGTTGGAGATAAGATCTCCTCCGAGCTTCTACGTCAATAGAAGATAAGATTTTTTTCAACCTCGATTGGAGATAAGATCTTTTCTGAGCTGCAACTCAGCAAGAGATAGGATCTCCTTGGATCTCGATTGGAGATAAGATCTCTCCCGAGCTTCAATCTCAATGGGTGCAGAGCCTAGAAAAGGACTTCGACAGTCATCTTTTTTGTACTCCCTTCCTTCAAATTTTGAACTTAGAAGTGGGGGATCTATTATTGGGGATAAACTCTACTCCCATCGAAGTCCAACCTGATGCAGCTGGTAATCATGGAAGAGCTTCGATCAATGGCTGGACCACAGCCGAACTCTTTCAGCGACCAAACCTTAGCCAATCTCTTTCAGTCGATCGAACCCCTCCAACGACTGAATTCTAGTCAAACTCCTCCAATGGTCGAATTCCTACCAAACTTCTCCAAGAGTTGGACTCCTCTAGACTTCTCCTTCGGCCAAATTTTTATGAGAGCCGAACTTCTTCTGAATTTTTTCTTCAATCGAATTTCTATAGGAGCCAAACTCCTTTTGAACTTCTTCTTCACTTGGATTCCTTTAGGAGCCAAACTTCTTTCAGACTTCTCTTTAGTCGGATTTCTACGAGAGCCAAACTTCTTTCGAACTTCTCTTCAGTCAGATTCCTACAGGAGCCGAACTCCTTCCGGACTCCTCCTTCACTCGGATTCTTCCAAGAGCCGAACTTCTTTTCAGTCGAATTTCTACGAGAGCCAAACTCCTCTCGGACTTCTCTTCAATTGGATTTCTATGAGAGCTGAGCTCCTCTCAAATTTCTCCTTCAGTCAAGTTCCTCTAGAAGTCGAACTCCTTCTGAATTTCTTCTTCAATCGAATTTCTACAGGAGCCAAACTCCTTTCGGACTCCCCTTCACTCGAATTCCTCCAAGAGCCGAACTCCTTTGAACTTCTCTTTAGTCAAATTTCTATGAGAGCCAACTTTCTTCTAGACTTCTCTTCAGTTCAGATTTCTATAGGAGCCAAACTTCTTTCGGAACTCTTCCTTTACTTAGATTCTTTCAGGAGCCGAACTCCATTCGGACTCCTCCTTCACTCAGATTCCTCTAGGAGCCAAACTCCTTCCAGACTTTTCTTCAGTCGAATTTCTATGAGAGTCAAACTCCTTCTGAACTTTTTTTTAGTCAAATTTCTATGAGAGCCAAACTCCTCCAGGATTTCTCCTTTAGTCAAGTTCCTCCAGGAGCTGAACTCCTAAATTTCTCCTTCAGTCGGATTTCTATAGGAGCCGAACTCCTCCTTCACTCACATTCCTCTAAGAGCCAAACTCCTTTCGAATTTCTCTTCAGTTGGATTTCTACGAGAGCCAAACTTCTTTCAGACTTTTCTTCAGTCGAATTTCTACGAAAGTCAGGAGCTGAACACCTTTCGAACCTCTCCTTCAGTCGGATTTCTTCAGGAGCCGAACTTCTTTTGAATTTTTTCTTCAGTCATATCTCTTTTAGGAGTTCAAACTCCTATGGAATGGATAAATATCGAAGATCTTCACCTACTAATGCCTGCTTTCTCCGAACTTCAACTATTAAATCTCGATAGTATGGCTGCCACTATCAGTCTGGCAGTATCTCTCTTCTCCATAACAGGTCCCACACGCAGTCCACGATCGAGATGGTATGGCTGTCACTATCAGTTTGAAGACATCCTATTCTCTCCGTACCAAATTTCATGCGGCCCCAAGCGAGCGGTCCACTATCGGACGGTATGGCCATCACTATCAATTAAGCTCCATCTATAAAATAGGGATCCCTTCTAGATATATTTTCTCGAAGCTTTCTTCTTCTTCTTCCAAAATTTTGTCGAAACTCTCTCCTGAAGCACTCCATTTCTATTGGTGAGAAGAGCTGACCTTGATCATCGGAGGGTTCCTATCGGAGCCACCACTACCATCGACTTTGGATGGGAAACTTTATTTTGTAGGTCATCGACGATGACCTCATCTTCCTCAACTCCAGCTCAATTTGGCATCGATCAGATTCTGCACCAACAGTCCAAATTTGTCGGCCAAATAAATTTGGTGGCCTTCACATCATAAATTTAAACCTATTCGATAAAGTCATTCTTCTTAAATGGTGGTTTAGATATTTCAGTGATTATGGATATTCTTGGCATGAGCTGATCTTTAACCTTTACTTCACAAAAATTTTGCCTAGTGACTATAATTTGCATTCAATGAATAGATTTTCTCTTCTTTGATGATAGATATATATATATATATATATATATATATATATAATACTTAGGTCTCTCCTTTCCAATCATCAATAATGGTGCTTAGACATCCTTCGGGCATGACCCATGGCATTCAACCATCAACAATGGTGCTCAGATATCCTTCTGGCACAACCCATGGCATGAATGTCAATCATTTATAGAATAACTTTCCAGTCTATACTACTTGTCTCTCACTCAATCTGGTTCAATAGCTACCTTTCATTCAGCCTCTAACTTACATTTGCAATTTAGGTACCCTCTTATTGTTGTTGCTGGAGAACTTCAAACTTTGTTTGACTCACATGGTAGATAACCTTCAAATATCCAGAGTGAATGATATTAGATCATGGAAGTAGACTCCTGTGGGAATATTCTCGATCAAACTTAGTTATTCCTTTCTATCCCATGGAGGTATTACTTCATATTTCAACAACATTATTTGAAGACTAGCCATATCTAAAAAGGTTAAGGTTTATAATTAGTTGGTTAGCTTATTACAACAAAATTCTTATGGCAGATAATTTACTTATAAAAGGAGTTAGTGTTTCTGCAATATATTCGTTATGTTTTGAAACTGATGAAAATATATATCATTTAATGCTCTCCTGCAGCTATTTTAAAAAACTTCTGACTCAACCTATTTTGCATTTCAACTCTTTGACATATCCTTATCTCCATGTTCGAGCTCTGGTTTGAGAAAGATGAATTGCACTAATATCTCAAAGAAGGTGTCAGATACTATTCTTGCCTATGGTCTTTGGTGCATCTAGAAGCAGTGAAACTCCCTCATCTTTAGAGTTGAAGCTGTGGTTAGCTCAGAACTAGCTAAGTGAAGCATCTTCCTCATCCAAGATTGGGCCATCCTACAATACAATACAAAGGTTGGAAAACTATTAAAGTTTTAAAGGGGAGACTATCAGTCTCAATCGTCCAATACCAGACCCTTTTGAGATTTCAAGTCTTTTGGGCTTATAGATAAGTTAGGCACATCTCACATTATTCCTAGATAGGAGAAATACACCTAGTGGCCTTTCTTTACCTTTGAGATATCAAGACGGTAGACCTCTCCATTTTATTACCTCACAGTGAGATATAACTTGTGGTTTAATATAACCACTACTTTGCATGGGAGCTTTCCGACAAACCTATCAATTCAAGTAGCAGTATCATCTTTATTTCTTTATAAGAGAGGTAATTTTGAAGGGTAGTAGTGTCAATCCTCTTGAGACCCTCTCATACTCTTATGTCTATATGACATTATCTCTTTGGACACCAATAGAGTTCCTTTGTCCTTTGTCTTATCATCATTTACAACAATATATGTAAATTAATGATAGTTTATGAATAAAGAATGGTGGAAGAATCTTTCTTCCTCCAATTATTACAAAAAAAAGGAGTACAACTTTGGTTTCATATTTTAAATTATCAACTTTATTGTCACTGTAAAATGAGGAGCTGGAGCATATTTCATGTGTTCTATATATTACTATAGTTGGTAGCTTAATATATGCTAAGATTCACACTAGGCTCGATATTTCATATGCTATTAGTTAGTTTGCAGGGACTAGCTATCTTGAAAGACACATTGATAGGTGGTGAAATGAACTATGAGATATTTAAGAGGCTCTACAATGTTGGCTTAGTTTATCATTATAGCAAATAAACTAGTAGTATTGTAGGCTATGTTGATTTTGATTGTGCAAGTACTTTGGATAAACAATGATTATTGATAGGATATGTTTTAACTCTTTTTAGTTACATTGTCATTTAGAGGCTATATTTTAGTATAAAATTGCTTTATCTATAATTTAAGTAGAGTATGTAATTGTAACAGATGAAGTAAAGAAAGCTATATGGCCGTGTAGTCTCATTGATAGTCTTGGCTTGCAATGACAGTTAGTCGCACACTATGATAGCTACAGTGCCATTAACTTGGCTAAAAATTTAATGTATCATGAGTGGACCATGTACATTGATGCCAAGTATTACTTTATTTGGAAGATCATCAATAATAGTGTTATTGTTGTTCATAAGATAGCCACCATAGAAAATCCAATTGATATATTAAGTAAGACAGTTTCAATTGACAAGGTCAAGTATTACCTGGCTTGATTGGTATTTGTAGGTGTTGATCCCCTTATAGAGAGGCATGGAAGAAATAGTGAGAAATGTTTTAATATATTTGACTTTGTAAACTTCAAACCAAGGAGGATATTTGTTGAATATACCATAAAGTTTATAAGTTCTAGAAGGACAAGTCCATATCATTTCTAGAAGGTCAACATATGATTCATATTCAAGTCCATATCAACTTAAAACACCAGCCTAATTTGATTATTATAGGAATACTAGTTTGTGTCTCCATTAGCTTACTCTATTTTATATGTCCCTTGTCTCCTCAAGGATAGAGTGCAATTGACTGTCCTAAAGATTGGATGTTTTGGGGACTAGAGTTTATGAGGTAATCTCGTAATTTATCATCTCCAGTTTATTTATAGTAATGCTTTTGCATTATCTGTGCTTATAGATGTAGGTCAATAGATTAAACAACACAAATATTATATGCTCCTATTCTTTTTCTTTTTCCTTTTCTTTTTTCTCTTTCCTTCTTGTTTCGTTATGTTTCCTTCATGTCGCAACAAAAGTTTCGACTAAGAAAGACTTTCACCTTTCTCTACATGTTGCTAGTGGCATGCAACCTACCAATGAAGCTGACTATCATTTGTACTCCAAAAGACATTTAGTAAGCAAGCTTTTAATGAAAAAAATATGTGATGTACTACTATAGAACAGGAATATGGCAGTAGTTTGTAACCATTGCTATAGATTAAAAAATTGCTGCCATAGAAATTTTAATTTGGTGCAGTCAAATTACATCTGGTGCATCCAACACATAGACCATTAACTAGAACTTTTGCTTGAAAGAGATGGAAAAGGATGCAATTTTTTTTTAAAAAAATAGATGGTGGCCATAATTTTATTTTCTTTAGTGCACAATTTTAAATAAAAATAACTATAATATATAAATTTGAATTTTGAAAAAAAATATTTTAGAGATCGATTTAGCAACTAATTTATAAATTTTTTTTAGGAAAGAAAAAATATTTCTTTATTATTTGTAATCGATTTTTCGATTGTAAATTTTTTTTAATTTTTTTTGTAAGAAAAAAATCTTCTTTATTATTTATGACCAAAAAATCGATCGCAAAATTGTTTTAATTTTTTGCAACCATAAAATTGATCACAAATTTAAATTTAAAAAAATTTTAATTGGCGCCTTTATTTTAATGACCGATTTATTTGTTGCTTTTTTTTGTGAGAAAAGAAAAAACTTCTTTATAAACCCGCCACCCCCCTAGCCCAAACCCCATCTTTCCCTCCATAGCGACTGCCCGTGATAAGCTCCCCTTCCCAACTCACCGCGACGGCCCCCCTCCCCTCTCCGATGACCGCCCATGATGACCTCCTCTCGTCGATCTGCCCATGATGGCCCCCCTCCCCTTCGGCCTCCCCTCACTGGCTCGCTTGTGATGACCCCTCTCACCTCTCTAACAACTGCCCGCGATGGCCTCCCCTCATCGGCTCACCCGCGACAGCCCCCTCCCCTCTAGCCTTCCGTCGAACCTCCTTCCCTTCTCTATGCCGCCACTTGCCACTGATCGATCTCCACCATTGGGGAATGATGTGCAGCCGGAGGTGGCATGGGCCATCAGGGGACCAAGGTGCCGTGCCAGAGGCATGAAGCAGCAGCCAGAGGGTGGTGTGGGTGGCCAGGACACAACGTGGGCGACCGGCGGGAGGTGCAGGTGGCCAGGGGGCAGCACAGGGGTGGGAGATTCTTGAAATTTCTAGTCTGATTGGGAGTCTAGTTTTTGAGTTGATCTCATTTTGTTCTTTTTGTTTTTGTTTAGGATTCTCTTTTACTTTCGAATTAAGACTTTTATACTATAAATAAGGTCCTTGACCATCATTGTAATCAACTAATTTTGAGTTTACTAAATTAAAATTCATGAGGAGAGATTTTTCTCCTTCTTTCTTCCATTTCTTTTGTTTTGTGCATCTTCTATCCCTCTTCCATAACGATCACCGCACTATAGGCTACGTCAGCTATATTAAAATTAGAAAAATGAATTTAACCAAGCTTCAGTAATATCCTTATGAATATAATTGTATAACTCAATTTTATATGAACAATGACATTAATGAGGATATAATTAAAATTTTGCTTTTGCTAATTCATATATCTTTTTCTCTCTTACTAATCAGATGATAGGATTTCTTTAGCAAAGGGTTAAATGCACTTCATTTACTTTGTATGTTATATGAATCTATATTATAATAGTGAATTAAATGCCTCACTTTTTCGTAGTGTCACTAATACTTTCAATTCTTATAGTATTGGTGTTGGATTTCAATATCACTAAGAGACTTTTAAGAAAAAATCCCTCTCTAATATATTCTTTTTATTTTTAAAAATATCTTATTAGCACCAAAGGATTCATCCCTTAGTAAATCTCTAAAGAACAAAACGTTCCTTACAAATCCTTCGGTGAAAATTAATGAAGTAATCACTCACTGATCTCTTGTAGATTACTAAGGGATTTCCAAGGGATTTACCAAGGATAGTAAATCCCTCACAAATTGCTTAAAGATTTCTTAGTAAAACTGAGTTTTGAATGCAACTTAACATCCCTTGAAAATCCCTTTCTAATCCCTTAGTGATTTTTCAAGGAATAAATCCCATAGTGAAACTGAGTTTTGACGTTGCTATAACAAAAACTTTCCGTTGACTAAAACTCTAATTTTCGGTCTCTATTTTTATGCTTATCTTAATAAAATATCCTTTTGGCGCCATTTATTTTTTTAAAATATCCAAGTTACCCTTAGGGACTCCAAGTTTGGAAACATTTCTTATTCCAGTTCTTCCTTCCGTTCTGGACTTCTTCTCATATCTGTGGTTTATAGATTTTTTGAGACTTTCTTTTCTATTATTTCCAAATTTGTAGGATGTTATATTTCATCGTAGATTCTCATTTGTTAATATCAAAAATAATAGAGAATGAGGTTGCCCATTCTAGCTGCTATTTTTAGCCTTCCCAGATAGCCAAACCTTCTTACCCTGCCGTGTTGCATTTAGTCTTCTTATTTTTATCTTGAAACCAAGATGCAGATATGTATTGAATTTCTGCATAAAGTTGTTCTTAGTTTATTTTGTTGTCTTCATGTCCTAAACATCTTTATTATTTATTGATGTCTATTTTAAACACTTCATCTAGGTTTCTAAAAGTCATGGACTGTAAGAATAGTGAAAATCTGATTTTTATGACTGTATGCTCTTATGGTAATGAAGCCCATATCATTTCAATTTTAGAAAACACAACTCTCAATTATATTTTTGATGAAATAGCAAAGAGATGAAAGCATTTATCTCCTACGATGATTGATATAAAATTCTATGTTCCTAATAATTCGAGGATACTTGTTACGCTCACTATGGATAAGGATGTTTGGAATATGTGTGAAATATATGTAAAGTTAAAAGGTGCAATAATTGAAATGGTTGTATATCATTCTCCGTTATTGGTTGAATCACATAATGTGATCATCAACATGAGGTAATATAATATATATTTGAAGTTAATTTTCGTACTCCTAATTAAACTTAATCTAATGTGATCATCAACATTTACTAATATGTTAAAAAAATGATCATTTTACATTATTTCAGGGATAGTGGCCCATCCAAAATTGATAAACATGTTGATTGTTCAAAAAATTGTAAGAAGAGCAATTCATCTCATTTTTCCTCATTTGGTAGGTCAAGTAATTTTGTTCGAGTGGTCGAAGAAATAAGAACTACTATTGAAGATGAACCCAATCCAAAGAACACATTGGATGTTTGGAAGAATTTTATAGAGGGTATAGGTCAAGAATTCAAGAATGTTGAAATCCTTCATCTTACAATTCATAATTTCTATATTGCAAATTATAGAGATTTTATATTTGTAAAGAATGATCATCAGCATGTGACTGTTGAGTGTGTATATAAAGGATGTGGATAGCGCCTTCATGCTTCTCGCTTGAGGAATCATGATAAATTTATAATTAAAATATTGAACAATAAATATACATGCCGAGTAGGGTTGAAAGTTCAATCTCATCCTAAGACTTCAAAACATTGGGTTTCAAATATTATAAAGAAAAAAATTCAGGATATATCTTTGTATAGGCCAACTGATATTTTAAAAGATATTCGTCAAGAATTTGGTGTAGAATTATCATATCATGGAAAAGAGGTTGCTACCAAGATGCTTTATGGTTAGAGGTTAGTATCTTATGAATGGATCCGATGGTATTGCAATGCCATTATTAAGACAAACTCTGACAGCATAGCGAAGTATGAAATCCTCGATGATCGATTCAGTTGTCTATTTTTTTCATTTAAAGGATTAATTAATGGTTTCATAAAAGATTGTAGACCTCTAATATTCATGGATGCAACATTCATTAAGTATAATGATGGAGGAGTTTTACTTGGTGCTACAGGTAAAGATGCAAATGATGATATATTTTCTATAGTATATGCCATTGTTGATATAAAGAATGATAATAATTGAGACTAGTTTTGTCAGATTTTGAAATGAGCCTTAGAGTGTTGTGTCGACTATCATGGACAACCATTCATGATTATAACATAGACATCAGAAACTTATGAAAGCAGTGCCAAAGTACTTCAAAAATAGCTACTACTCCTACTGTATCCGTCATGTTCAAGATAATTTTAAAAATCAGGTATGCAGCATCCTTTTCTAAATTATCAATCGTATCTTTAAATTAGTTGAGTATTTTAACATACAACTATTGTATATGTTCTTGTTTTATTATTTTACATGCAGGTGCTTGTTCATTATCCTGCAAGTCAAAAGAAGAGGTTTATTGATTTATTAAATATTACTGCATATACTCCAAGGCTGAATATTTTTCAAAAATTAATGAGCAAACTTATAGCAGAAGTCCTAGGTGCAAAAAATTTTATAGCGCATGTGAAGCCGGAGCATTGGACAAATTCAGTCTTTCTAGGTCCACGCTGGGGTATAAAGACATCGAATGTTGCTGAATGTTTTAATAGTTGGATCTTGGAGGCTCGACATCTTTCCATTCTTAGATGGTTGATCATATAAGAATTCAAATTATGCAATTAATGCATGATAGATGGAGTCGGGGTTATAGCATCGAAACCTATCTTTGTTCTGATCTCAAAAAATTGTTGCAAAGAAATGCAGAAGAGGATCATAGATTATCTATCTTTACATCAAGTATCATGATTTATGATGTAAAGGACACAAAGTACTCATGTAAGGTTGACCTACAGGAATGCACATGCTCTTGTGGTGATTGGAAAATCTTCTAGATGCCATGTAAGCATGCATGTGCATGCATTGAGAAGGCTAGTAGATCATTATATCATTTTACTGATAATTATTTTCAAGCTAAAATGTATAGAGCAGCATATGCAGAATTCATCAATCCAATTTCTGATATTGAGGTGAGTCAGAGTATCTTAGATGATATTCATATTTTACCTTCTATCACAAAAACTCATCCTGGTAGACCTCGAAAGAAGAGAAGAGCTTCATAGATAAATTCATCAAGAAATATGAAATATAGACAATATGGAAAGGAAGGACACAATAGAAGGACATGTAATGATCCTATAGAGTAATATTTCAGATTGAAGTTATTTTATCAGAAGTAGACAATTTGAATGTTGTGAAAGTATAATTTTTTATGAACTTATAAAATCTAAAAATATCTATCATTTTTTAGTTATTCAATTACTTCTCCATTGAACTTATATACTTTGCTAAGAATTATAAACTTTGGACATTACTAATTTCTGAATACAATGAAATTTGGCACATCATTAGTATTTGTGTGGTGTACTGGCACACTCTAATATATGATGATACAATTAATTTATCAATTGAATACTTCAAAAGCATGTCGTGATACTTCAAAAGCTGTACATAGTTAAATTAATACTGTGCACAGTTAATTCAACAATGCACACAGTTAAACGTATCTTGAAGACTGTACATAATTAATTTAAGACTGGACACAGTTAATTTAAGATTGCACATAGTTAATTTAAGGCTGTACACAGTTAAATGAATTTTGCATATAGTTAATTTAAGACTGCATATAGTTAAATAAATCCTGTTCATAGTTAATTTAAGACTGCATACAGTTAAATGAATCCTGTATATAATTAATTTAAGACCGCTCATAGTTAAATGAATCCTGTTCATAGTAAATTTAAGACTACATACAGTTAAATGAATCCTATACACAGTTAATTCAACACTATACATAGTTAAATGAATACTATACATAGTTAATTTAAGACTACATATAGTTAATTTAATAATACATATAGTTAATTTAAGACTATACATAGTTAAATGAATCTGCACATAGTTAATTTAAGATTGTACATAGTTAAATGAATACTGCATCAATTAATTTAAGGCTACATATAGTTAATTTAATACTGCACATGGTTAATTTAATACTGCACACCATTAATTTAAGGTTGCATACAGTTAAATTAATACTGCACATAATTAATCTAAGCTTGCACATAGTTAAATAAATTTTATACATAGTTAATTTAAGATTGCATAAAGTTAAATAAATAGTGCACACAGTTAATTTAAGACTGCACATTATTAATTTAATATTGTACATAGTTAAATAAATTCTGCACATAGTTAATTTAAGGCTACACATAGTTAAATGAATTCAGTATATAGTTAATTCAATACTGTATATAGTTAAATGAATACTGCATATAGTTAAATAAATTATGTACATAGTTAATTTAAGACTGCACATAGTTAATTTAAGGCTGTAGATAATTAAATGAATCTTACATGTAGT
The DNA here is from genome assembly GCA_006176705.1 of Cocos nucifera. Taxonomy (NCBI): domain Eukaryota; kingdom Viridiplantae; phylum Streptophyta; class Magnoliopsida; order Arecales; family Arecaceae; genus Cocos; species Cocos nucifera. Next base: position 92,240 of record QRFJ01001590.1, read on the forward strand.
TAATTTAAGGCTGCACATAGTTAATCTAAGGCTGTACATAGTTAATTTAATACTGCACATAGTTAGTTAATTTAAGACTATACATAGTTAAATAAATCCTGCATATAATTAATTTAAAACTTCATACAGTTAATTTAATACTACATACAGTTAATTTAAGACTGTATATAGTTAATCTAAGACTGCACACAGTTAATTTAATGCTACATACAGTTAATTTAATTCTACACACACTTAAATGAATCATGTATATAGTTAATTTAATTTTATACATAGTTAAATAAATTCTATGCATAGTTAATTTAAGACTGCACATAGTAAAATAAATACTATATATAGTTAATTTAAGACTGTACATAGTTAATTTAATACTACACATAGTTAAATGAATCTTGCACATAGTTAATTTAAGGCTGCACATAGTTAAATGAATCCTACACATAATTAATTTAATATTATACATAGTTAAATGAATACTATACATAGTTAATTTAATTCTATACATAATTAAATTAATACTACACATAATTAATTTAAGACCATACACAGTTAATTTAATCCTGCACATAGTTAAATTAATACTATATATAATTAATTTCAGTCTGTACATAGTAAATTTAAGACTACACATAGGCTTGGCATGTCCTAACTACTTCATAAGTATGGTAAGCTACGATACTTCAAAAACCAGTCATTCCCCGATACTTCAAAAGTATGCTAGTTATGGATTAACTAAGAGTATGGATAGTGTGTAGCAGCATGTTCAAATTCATCAATGATAGGTTCTTTTGATGACATGAATTAGACTATGTCATGGGATTGGCCGTAGGCATGTCGTATGGGGTGTTGGCATGGGCATGGCACGATGCTTCAAAAGCATGCCATGAAATAAGTATGTTCAAAAGCGTGCCATGATACTTCAAAAGCATGCCATGATACTTCAAATGCTCGACATGCTCTGATACTTCAAAAGCATACCGTGATACTTCTAAAGTTAAAAGAGGCCCCGATAATTCAAAAGCATACCGCGATACTTCTAAAGCTTGGCATATCCTAATACTTCAAAAGCATGCAATGATACTTTAAAAGTATGCCAGTTATGGATTAACATAGAGTATATATGATGTAAGGCTTATGGAGTTGAATTAACTATGTGCAGCATTGAATTAACTGTGTGCAGTATTGAATTAACTATATGCATCGATTAATTAACTATGCACAGGATTCATTTAACTGTATGCATCCTTTAATTAATTATGTGCATCCTTTAAAATATGACACATTAGTTATAAATATTGTTAAAAATAAAAGAAACAAATAAATGAGATACAATATTACATACATAATTATTTTTATCGTCAGATATATTGAAGCTCCACAACAAATTGTAGCAGTCAAATCGTTGCTCCTTTAAATCTAAAACTAAAAGGCACCAATGCCATGAAGTGTTCATAGAAATGAATAAGTACCTACAATGCTGAAGATCTGATAATCAAATATCAGCCAATCATTTTTGTATACTTGGTTGTGCTAAATCTATGATATGATTGGTGACTTTAGCAATTACTTCAGTGACATCAGAAAGATATTTAAGCACAACAATCTACATCAACAAATGAGAAGAAGAAGATGGATAACCCAAATGAATTCATTAGTTACCATATAAAATAAATTATTGGAATAAGTTTTGTTCATTTATCTAGCATTACATACTTAAATTTCATACCTATATCTCACAGCACAAACATAGAGCAGTATTCTCCACAAGCTTCCTATCTTCTATATAAAATAACTCCATAATACGGACGTATACATTAACAAGCTGTAGTTAATGTAAATAAAATTATTAAGATCATTAAATAAAATATTTGTTCAAGAAAAATTGTGAGTAGTTAAATTTCATACATCACTTCGTACCGGCCCATCATGAAGGAGCTGATCCAATGCATAATATATGTAAAAAGATTTTAAAGTATCTGGATCCTCCCAGATAGTCTTACTATATAAAATATGTATGAATATTATATGAGATGCGATTTAACAAAATAACTTATTTGAGATAACAAAAGAGTCAGTTATGAATAATGGGATGCATGTAAATACATTATAATTACTTACTCGGAGTGATCACCAACAACATAGAAATTAACGGATGCTTCAAAAAATGATGGTGGTATATCTCTCTCCTTTTCGTGATATGTGCGCCTGTGTTTCAATCATCTTGGCTTATCTGGCAGCACTGATGACTCAACATCTATAAATGTAGTAGACTTGAATATGCTAAAAATGATAAAATATAAGAAACATTTAAAGTAAATATCTTAAATGTTTATTATATATCATACAAGCACACAATACGAACATAATTAGTTGATGCATCAAAAAATTTCTTAATCTCACTATGTGGGGGAGGATCTCCTTGTTCCTTAACTGATTGACTTAGCTCCATTAGTATAGTAGTGACAGGCTCCAAAACTAAAAACTAATGAGGATTTGCATCACTCTCGCTAATGGATAAGGCCATGCTTCTTTCACCTATGTTTTCTTCCTGTTGTTTCTTTCTTGCATGTTTATAGATCTTGAGAAGGTATGATGTGGCCTTTTCTTTCTCCATGGGCCATCTCTCCCGATCTTCTAATTTTACTTGCCTGCATAATGAAAACACCAATTTTGCGGTAGCATCTTCTTTCTCGCACTTCACTCCAGAAGGCCTTCTCTCCATGGGTCTTCTCTCCCGATTGACCACATGAATGCCTTCCGGATGATGACGCTGCTCCATGATGCACCATACGCCATTCTATGCTAGGCTTTCCCATCTACTTTGAAAGGAGCAGTCAGAAATTGGTAATCGGCTCTTAAGCCGTATACCATCTTTTTCTTTAATCAAATAAGCCATCAGTTTGTGGCTCATTTCATTAGCAGCCAACGTCCCCACCGAGGTTCAAAATCTCTCATCAACATCAAGTAGCAAGACAGAGAATTCATCCGAGCTTATGTCAATCGCTTCAATGCTGCTGCACTGGAGGTCCGTAATCTAGACCAGTCTGTCGCTATGGCCACACTAAAAGATGGCCTTTAGAAGAATAATCTACTATTCTTTCTGGAGAAGAAGTATTCTAGAAATTTTGCTAATATGCTGGCTCGGGCTAAAGAGTATGCCCGAGTAAAAGAGGCCTTCAAAGCTAAGGATAATGAAGCTGTTGGAGAGCGGTGAATGGACGAGCCAAATAGGCCCACATCTAAAGAGAAGTTGGATGAGGTTCGGCTGCGCTTCTAAATTTTTTTTGAGCACAAGCAAGCCCAAACCCCTCCCCGGGCTCAAAAATAGGGAAGCCCTGATAGAAGGGCATGGCGGGGCTCCCCCCTTTGAAGGTTCCATAATTATGCCCCCTCAATGCTCCAAAAATATAAGTACTGATGGAGATTAAGGAGCAACTGCCTAGACCGGAGAGGATGCACTCTCATCTTGGCAAGCGCAATCCCAATAAGTACTGCCTCTATCATCGTGACCAGGATCATGATATAGAAGAATATATCCAGCTCTAAGACGAGATCGAGGAGCTCATTAGGCAAGGTAGACTTGGCTGATTCCTACCGCGTCGGCCCAAAAGAAGAGCGGATCGACCAAGGGCACTGTCGCAACCTAAGCCATCGAGGGGGGAGGAGCAACAAGGAGATTGGCCACCCCTTAGCATCATCAACACCATCTTTAGGAGACTACGGTGAGGGGAGGCTATCGAATCAGTAGAGCCTGAAAATAGGCGGAGAACTAAGGAGCACATCGCATTCACCAATGAGGATGCCCAAGGAGTTTAGTTTCCGCACAATGATGCGGTTGTAATCTCTTTAAATATTGTTGACTATGATATGAGTCGCATCCTAGTAGATAATGAAAGCTTTGCTGATGTTTCATTTTACGATGCTTTCTCAAAAATGTCTTTACCTAATAACCACTTAAAACCTATGAACTTTTCATTTGTAGGCTTCACTGACGATGCCATGCTAGTTGAGGGCATAATAACTCTGACTGTGGCTACAGGACAACGCCCAAAGCTAGCCAGAGCATAGGTCGGCTTTTTAGTTGTAAAAGCCCCATCAGCCTATAATGCTATTTTTGACCGATCTAGTTTGAACGCACTTCGAGTTATGGTATCAACTTATCACTTAAAGGTGAAGTTTTCGATGAGCTGCGAAATTGGAGAAATCAAAGGAGAGCAAGCCTTGGCAAGGCACTGTTACTCCATGGCCTTACAAAAAAACATCCAGCCCAGCCTTTGCCCTATTGATGGACTGGATGTCCGTGATAACCGAACGAAAGAGTGAGGAGAGCCTATGGAAGACCTCATTTCCAACCCATTAAATGATGGAAATGTGGAGCATACTATGCAGATCGGCTCCAACTTAGAGGATGAGATTTGGGAGCAACTCATTACCTTTCTTCGAAGAAACATGGATATCTTCGTCTGGATCCTAATGGATATGCTGGGGATTGATGCCGAGGTCATGGAACATCGGTTGGCTGCTGATCCCAAGTGTCGACTAGTGAAAGAGAAGATGCACAGCCACACTCTGAAGAGGCAGAAAGCGATTGCAGAGAAAGTCGATAAGCTTCTTAAGACTGAATTCATCCAAAAAGTTAACTATCCGAGCTAGGTCTCAAACATGATACTCATCAAAAAGGTAAAAAGCAAGTAGAGGATGTGTATAGACTTTAAAAAGCTGAACAAATCCTGTCTAAAAGATAGCTATCTTCTGCCCAAAATTGATCAACTGGTGAATGCAACCTCGGGCCATGAGCTCCTCACCTTCATGGATGCCTTTTTTGGTTACAATCAAATCCGGATGGCACCAAAAGATGAGAAGAAAATTGCTTTTGTTACTAACCATCATCTTTATTATTACAGGATTATGCCTTTCGGACTCAAAAATATAGGGGCAACGTACCAGAGCTTGGTCAACAAAATCTTCAAGGAGCAGATCGGTCGAAACATAAAGGTGTATATGGATGACATGTTTGTCAAGAGTCGAGCTTCAATAAATCACATTACCGATCTCGAAGAGACCTTCAGTATACTTAAGAAGTATAAGATGAAGCTAAATCCGATCAAGTGCATCTTCAGTGTGACCTCGGAGAAGTTTTTAGGATTTATGGTCTCAAGATACGAGATTAAGATGAATCCAAAGAAAATTTAGGGTATTCAAGAGATGACCACTCCAAAAATGATTAAAAAAGTTCAGTATCTGACTAAAAAAGTGGCATCCCTAAATCGTTTTGTCTCGAAATCTATCGAGTGATGCATATTCTTTTTTCAAGTTCTCAAGTAGCCAAAGAGCTTTTGCTGGATGGCGGAATGCCAATAGATATTTAAGGAGCTTAAAAACTACCTCGGTTCACTTCCATTATTGATAAAGCTTGAGTCTAGAGAAAAATTATTTTTGTACCTGATAGTCTCCCTAGCAACCCTGACAGTAGTCCTGGTCAAGAAGGAAATGAAAGTATAGTGGTCGGTCTACTACGTAAGCTAGATCCTAAGAGATGCAGAGATCAGGTACTCTAAATTAGAAAAATTGACTTATTCTCTTCTAACTGCTGTCAGGAGACTCCGACCTTACTTTTAGGGGCACACCATAACTGTCCTCACGGATCAACCAATTAAAGCAATCCTTCATCGAATGAATGCCTATGAAAGAATCGCAAAATGAACAATCAAGCTTACAGAATTTGACATCAACTACCGACCATGGTCATCGATCAAAGTTCAGATATTAGCAGATTTTATAATAGAATACACCATTCCAAATGAAGCCAAGCTTGAACAGAATGAAACCAGCATCCCATGGTTGCAATCGAGCCCTCCTGAAGAGAGTGTCGACCTTTCCAAAGATTTTTGGGCCCGGTACATGGATGGTTCATCCAACACTACTAGAGCAGGAGTAGGATTGGTCTTGGTTAACCCTGAGGGAGTCATCACTGAATATGCGCTATGCTTTGAATTTCTTGCAACTAATAACAAAGCCGAATAAGAAGCTTTGATCGCTGGATTAAAAATAGCAAAAGAGTTAGAAGTAGACTGCCTCCAAGCCTACAGTGATTCCTAACTGGTGGTTGGATAGGTTGGCAATAGTTACGAAGCTCGAGAGGAAAGCATGATGAAATATCTTGAGAAAGTAAAGAACTTGACTCTGGCCTTCGATAATTTTAGCATTCAATAGATTCTGAGGGCAAAAAATGTATGAGCCAATCTTCTCTCTAAGTTGGCTAATTTAGCCCCAATCGAACTGCCCAAAGAAGTATTTCTCAAAATTCTAAAGTGCCCAAGCATAGAGGAGTTGCAGCCTATTATGCAGGTTGAGCATGAGCCGAGTTAGATCAACCCGTTAGTTGCCTACCTCAAGGATGGAGCTCTTTCTCATGATCCGAAAGAAGCTCGAAAGTTCAGGAATCAAGCTTTCTGGTATGTTCTGTATAAAGGCAAGCTGTATAAAAAATTATATTCTCTATCGCTCTTGAGATATCTCTAACCTTTAGAAATTGACTTCGCATTATAGAAAGTGCGTGAGAGAATTTACGAAAGTTATGTAGGAGCCAGATCCTTATCATAAAGACTACTTCGATAGGGATACTATTGATCGATCTTGTACCATGACTTTATAGAGTATGTCAAGAAATATGACCGCTGTTAGAAAAATACAAATATACAAAGACAGTCGACCTTCGAGCTTACCCTACTAAGCGCACCTTGGCCATTCGTGTAGTAGAAAATGGATATACTTGGCTCCTTTCCAATGGCATCCGGACAACGAAAGTTCCTTCTGATTGCAATCGACTACTTTACCAAATGGGTCGAGGCCGAACCATTAGCTAAAATTATTGAAGTCAAGATACAGAACTTCATCTGAAAGTCAATCGTTTGTTAGTTTGGTCTGTTTCGAACTCTCATAATGGATAACGGGCGATAGTTTGCTGGGATTAGGTTCATTGAGTTCTGCGAAGATCTAAACATCTTCCATCACTTTATGTCAGTGGCCCATCGACAGACAAATGGTGAAGCAAAGATGACTAACAGAATTTTACTACGGACATCAAGGCAAGGCTTGAAAGAGCAAGAAAAACTTGGGCAGACAAACTCTACCACATCCTCTGCATGTACTGAACTACTCAAAGGCTACCAACTAGGAAAACACCATTCGCCTTGGCCTTTAAAATAGAGGTAGTCATCCCAATTGAGCTTAAACTTTCGTTAGCATGGGTTGTGGTCTTCAATGAGCAGGATAACTTACAAGTCCTCAGAGTCAACCTTGATCTACTGGAGAAAAAAAGAGAAGAAGCTCAAGTTCGGATGGCAGCCTACAGACGAAGAGTAGCTAGATACTATAACTCCAAAGTAAAAAGCAAAGCTTCAGGATGGAAGACTTGGTGCTCTGACGAGCATCCATTTTGCAATCTTAGAATCAAGAAAAGCTCACCCTAGATTGAGAACGTCCGTAAGTAGAGAAGATCATCCGATTCAGAACTTATCACTTGAAGAAGCTCGGAGGAGCAACACTCCCGCGGTCTTAAAATTTAGAAAATCTAAGAATATACTACTAGTAACTTTTGTTCAATAAAACTTTTCTATTAACATTATTACTTCTTGGCGCAAAAATTGCGTGATGACAAATAACTCTCTGGAGCAACCTAAAGTGGTTTGTTAGGAACAGGAGGAGAACCTCGTCCTAACATGAGCAAAGTCGAAGACCTCATTAAATTAAGATGAGATGAGGGGAGAGGCCCTACTAACGATCCTAATGTGCCCCTATAGCCCATTAGAAATAGGAGGAGAACCTCATTCTAACGTGAGCAAAGTCGAAGGCCTCATTAAATTAAGATGAGATGAGAGGAGAGGCCCTACCAATGGTCCTAATGTGTCCCTACAGCACGTTAGGAATAGAAGAAGAACCTCATCCTAACATGAGTAAAGTCGAAGGCCTTGTTAAATTAAGATAAGATGAGGAGAGAGATCCTACCAGTGGCCCTAATGTGCTCCTACAGCCTGTTAGGAATAGGTGGAGAACCTCATCTTGACATGAGAAAAGTCGAAGGCCTCATTGAACTAAGACGAGATAAGGGAAGAGACCCTACTAACGGTCCTAATGTGCCCCTACAGTCCGTTAGGAATAGGAGGAGAACCTCATCCTAATGTGAGCAAGTCGAAGACCTCATTGAACTAAGACGAGATGAGGTAAGAGGCCCTACCAACGGCCCTAATGTGCCCCTACAGTCTATTAGGAACAGGAGAAGAACCTCATCCTAATGTGAGCAAAGTCGAAGGCCTCGTTGAACTAAGACGAGATGAGAGGAGAGACCTTGCCAATGATCCTAATATGCCCCTACAGTCCATTAGGAATAGAAAAAAATCCTCATCCTAATATGAGCAAACTCAAAAGCCTCATTAAATCAAGATGAGATGAGGGGAGAGATCTCACCAAAGGACTTGATGAACCTCTACGATCGTGCAAAGGATGGAAGGCCGAGGCCTTACTAATCTGAAACAAAGAAAAGGCCAAGGCCCTGCTAATGATTGTCATGCACATCCCCCTACGGCCATGCCAAACACCAAAGATAAAACCCCATCCTGATCCATGGAACATACCTCTAGCCCGACATCCATGATAAGCATCTCATTAGAAGCAAAGTAAAGAAAAATGAGGCACCTAGAATCGCATCTATAAGAGATGACAAAAAAAATAGAGGTACCATTTTGTTATGGAGTTATGTTCATTACAAATAAAAGTCAATAAGATCGATTACACAAAAAATGGGCACACTACAAGCAAAATGAAGATCGGCAAGGACCAACTATGCGAAAGGACAAATGCATTACAGATGGAATGAAGATCGATGAAACCTATTACATAAAGGAAAAAAAAAGTGGGGAAGTCCTAAGGCAGCCTGGGCTCTTCAGACTTCAAGCTATGTGAAGATTTATGGTGCTCCCAAGCCTTGAGAGGCCATGGGAGGAGTTAGGGTGTTGGCTTCGGGGATTCTAGGGGCTTGGTTGGTGGTTCAAAGATCTAGGATTTAAGATAGAGCAAAGAACCAAAGTCGGAGAATCAAGACTACAGAAAGGACATTATCTATAGATTAGCTAGCTTAGTCGAAAATTGAATCGATAAGTCTCAGTGCACAAAAAAAATAGAGAGCTTCGCATTCAGGACTGCTAGCACGGCACATAACTAGGTCGGCTCAGTTTCAGACTAAGCTAACCCAGTGAAACTTAGCTAGCTCAGTCTTATGCAAAGGTCTATTTTAGGCTAGGATCTAGGTTGATCCTAGGGGTCTTAAGGCCTAGTTTGAGAGGTCTTAAGGGAGCTAACTCATATATGGATCGGGTCTATATCCAGAGGATGAGAGCATGGAAAACATCAGTGTACATGGGCTCGGTGAGTGCTTTCATGTATTGGGTTAGCCGAAGAGTTTTTTGGTCGGACCTAACAGCTATGTATAAATACATAGGTTGTATTATAATTTCATAATACTGTAGAATACAGACCTTTTCTTCCTCAACTCTCTTCTTCTCTTCTCTTTAGAGTTGCCGCCCTAGGGTTCTTGAAGAAGCCCTAGAGAGGGGGGGTGTCTCCCTCAAGCCTAAGGAGGAAGGCGCTCCATCATAGATCCAGATAGAGGATCGGTGGTTTGCTACCCATAAAGAACGTCATAGGTTTTTTTAGATCCATGTTAAAGATCAGGAGTTTCCGCAATATGGTATCGAAGCTTGTGATGCCAAAGATGATTGGCATTCGAGCGATATTATGGAACATCAATTGGTATCACAGAGAGGTGATGCTAGTTGGTGCGCTTACAGGCTATCGACTTCAGCCATCACCAAGGCTTCCTTTAGCCTGAAGATCTCTTCCTCAAGCTCCTTCTTCTTATATAGGCCTTCAATGTACATTCTGTTGGTGTACTTAAATTTGGCCTTGAGTTCTCGTTGCTGCTTTCTTAAGACTTCAGATTTAGCTTCAGCATCCTTGATGGCTTAATGCTCGCAGGTCAACTGGCGCTTCAACTATTGAACTTCAACTTTCTCCATCCAACAACCTTCGAGAGCTTGCCGATAATCCTCCTTAGAGAGGCGAGCTCCTCAGATTCATCGCTTGATCTAGCCTACTGAATGCTATAAAACTTCCTCTGAAAATAGGTCGCCTCATCCTTGGTAACCTTCAGCTCATCTTCAAGCCTGGACATTTTTCCTGCCCAGGCCGTCTGGTAACTATTGTGTCGATCCTCAGCATCCTGCAGCAACTTCTGAAGCCGGAGAAACTTTTTTGAATAATCCCAATCATACCAAGCTATGTCGGTGGACCACGGTGAACTCCATTCCAAGAGATGGATCTTTTCTTTTGCCTCCTAAAGATCAACTTCAAGAGAGCCGATCTTCACTGTCAGTGTCCAAAACTTGTCGCTCGCGTTCTTCTAGAGTTCAGCAAGCTCCTTCTCAAAATTTTCTTTCCGGACGCTGAAGCTCGCGGAATCCTTTATGTGCAAGCTTCAGAGGCGAGTGACTTCTTTAGTCACCTCCGAAGCATTCTTCCGAGAGGCCTGAAGGTCGGTCTCAACCTTCTTCAATCTTTTTCTTAAATGGTGGACTTCCTTCTTCAAACCCTTTATCAAAGACTTGAATGAAACACCCTAGGATAAGGGGTCGGCGTCAGCCGAAGAAAGGAGGTCATGGCACTGGTTGTCGGAGGTGTTCTGAATCACATGCAGCATAGAGTGTAAAGAAAAAGAGGGATTTGCTTTCATTACTTCAAATATTTTTGATACATTAAAAGAAAAGAAAGAGACAAGAAAAGTACATAAATGTCATAAATTTAGACCTCGGATGGTTGGCCCATGGGAGAGATCGGGACATTCTCGACCGCCTCCGGCTCTTGAGCAGGCCCGGACGCTACACTTATAGGTTCTGGAACCTCCGGAGTAACTTCAACAGCATGGACAGCGGGGGCAACCTCAGCATCAGTGCGTGAAGGGCCAGCTCTATTCTCTAGCTCCTCTATGAGGAGGTTCAGATTGATGTCGGGGAAGTTCTCGACGACCCATCCCAAGCAGATCTGAAATCCTTCCAAGAAAGATTCCTGGACGAAGTCTATTTTGACGTCCTCCATATCTTTGGAGGACTTCAAGTCTTGCACGACCCTCTCCATAGCTGCATTAACCTCCTCTAGTGCCTTCCTTCTTTCCTCCTCCTCTAGATCTAGCTTGGCCCTCAGCTTCACCATCTCTTCGCGCTCCTCCCTCAAGTCCTTCCGAAGGCATTCGACTTCAGACAAGTGGATTTTTGAGGCCACCTTCAGAGCATCAGCCTCGGCCCGAGCCTTTTTGAACTCTATGTGAGCTTCCTTAAGGGCCATGGAAGCTTCGGCCCATCTTTGGTTTGCCACCTTAGAGTGAGCAAAAAGGTAGTGTTCCAACTACAAAACAACAAGCAAGTTAGAATTCTAAAAGATCCCAATTTTAAAGCTCGAAGGGCATGAAGACAAAATCAAAAGAAGCCACTTACCTCCAGGAAGGCATCGAAGGACTCGTCGAACCTCTCAATGTCGTCCTTTTGGTGCATCCTCTCTATAATGTGGGAAAGGACACTCTCCTCCGTTAGCGACTGGACGACCTCTCGATCATCCAGGAAACCCTATTCTTGGCTAAGATTCTCTTCCTCAGAGCTCTTAAACTTTCGTCCGACTTTCTTGTCGACGGCCTTCTTCTTCTTCCTCTCCACAACTTCTTCTTGCTAAACAAGAGCAGAAGGGGCGGCCTCATCAGACAAGATCGGGCTCGATGTGGTAACGGTGGGCTCGAGGGCCGACACGGCCCAAATTGGCATGGCCTGGCTCGATTCTCCAATTCGAGCCTTCTTCTCTAGTTCACTGGATGGACCGTCCTTCCTCTTAAGGGGCTTGATTCTCTTCATCAGGTAGTTTCATTCCTCTGGAGTCATTTCTGTAAAGAAGATAAAGTTAGAAGGTTAAAAGAAAGAATACCACCCAACTGACTGAATATGAAGAACTACCTGTTGGGTTAAGAGAACTGAGATCGAAATTGAATAAGGTCTACTCGTCCAAAAGTTTAGGGATTGATGGAGCATTAAAGAACTTTAGCTTATTGGCCAAACTCCGATCCTCGCTTTCTAGTCCGAGGGCTCGACGGACCAATTCTCTTATCTCGCCCCACGGAGGAAGTTCAAACCCTAAGGAGGGATGGGAGATGAAAAAGAATTTCTCCTTCCAGCCATGAATGGAGGAAGGGGCACCTTTAAGCAGTCCCTTCTTGTCAAACTACGGAGATACATACCATCAGTCCTTGACGGTTGGATGGCGTTTGAAGGTGAAGAAATTATGGAATAAGAAAATGGTAGGTCGGATCCCTACTATGGTGCACAGAGAGAGAAATTCTATGATGAATCTAAAGAAATTTAGTGTCATAGCAGCAAAAGAAATATTGAGAAATCCAAATAGGTTAACTACAAAAGGAGGCAAGGGTAACCTAAGCCCAGCCCGAAGGATTTTGATATACAGACAGATTCGATCAGAAGGAGGTGAGCAAACTCGATCGTCCAGCCTAGGAAGTTTGAGCTCGTATTCAAAAGGAATCTCGAACTGAATTCTGGCTAGGAAAAGGTCTCGGACTGAAGTCTATAGGGAATGATTGCAGGCACAAAAGGATGGGCCGACTTCAAGGGTTCGGGCTCCTCAGGAGGTGGGTTCACCAAGGTTAGAGGGGCCAGGCTTCCAGAACAAGTTGATCAAGATCCCTCGCTAGACATTTGGATCAAAGTAAAATTGAGGAATCGCCTAAAATCAAAAAAAAAAAGATGTACAAATTTTGACAAAAATAGAAAGAGCGAGAAAGCAAAGAGTGCAGAAATAATCCAAAAAAGCATTGGAGGGCTGACCTAAATCGACTGGAAAGAATAAGGAGATGATGAATGTAACGAAAATTGAATGGGGGTGCGCTTGGAATCAAGAAAAATGGAGGAAGAAGCTTGGACCCTCGCTTGGGATGGAGAAGGAAACCAGAGGAAGGAGATGAGGATTTCAGAAGAAGTAAAAGGCTCGGAGGAGGAGGATGGATTTAAGTAACCCTTAGAATTCCAAGATGGTTATGATTGCAGATTTCCTCCAGTTGATCTCTGATCGATGCATGTCCCACTCATCATGGCAAAAAGCTTCCAATGGGCAGATCCTTAATAGCGTCGTACTTTGAGCAAACTTCTAGTAGGAAATTCAAAAAATGTCTCTTTGGATCACCACTCATTTACGAAGCTTTGATGCCAACCTGGTAAAAGCCAAAATTTTTCATCCAACCCAAATGCAGAAAATCTAACAGGATTGAAAAATTCTTCAAACTTTGCCAGTCTCCATTTTAGTTCCATCCTTCGAACTTCGAACTCGAGAGTAGGAAGACTAGTGTTGGAGATAAATTCGCACCTGCTGAAGTTCGACTAAGACTCCGACTCTTGATTAGTTCTATTCGGATGCAACTATAACAACTGAACCTCAATCTGTGGGAGTATTCAGACTTAGAATCAATCTGAGATGGTCCACCTTCAACACTGCAGTCAGATAATCTGATTGGCTGAAAAGATCGATTTTGGATTCAATAGGGCATTGTAGATTCCTTCTCTAGACGAACTTGAACAGTTAATGCTTCTGCCCTATAGAATCAGCTAAATCCCCACCTCCTACGCATCCCGTTCGATCGATCTTCTTCCGCAGAACTTTTCTAGCAATCGAACTTCTTTCGAACTACCTCCAGACGAACTTTAGCGCTTTATCATTATTTCACCGGTGAGCAACCCTGGGAATGGCCGAACCTCAAATGAACAATAGAGGCACCAATGTTTCTGTCGTCTTGCTTGTTGCGGCCATCGGTCAATACTTGATTCAGGTGGATCCCTCGCAGTCGTACTCTTTTCGATTGGACATCTTTCGAACCACTTCACCGGTTGAACTCCTGACGGACTTCTCTTACGGTTGAATTTCTTCCAGCCACCTGAAGGGACCATGGCATGCACCTTCAATATAGCAAATAAAAGCCAACGCACGGTCAATCTTGAGAACCTTTGGACTCCTTTAGAATAGCAACGTCTAAGAGTCCTTCATCGTCTGTAACTATCCCACCCAAAATCCAGCTGTTAGGTCTCTAACAGACCAACACATCATGATAATGGACACCATTCTCCATAACAAATCCTACGTGGCTCCGAATGGCCCACTACCAAGCGGTTGCGGCTATCACTATCAGTTTGTTACAGACTCCATCTATAAAAAGGATCCTTCAGATACGTTTTCTCAAAGCTCTCTTCTTCTTTCCAAGATTCTGCAACTTTCTCTACTAAGCACTCTATTTCTTTTGGCCGAAAGAGCTAACTTGATCATCGAAGGATCTTGCCGAAGCCACCATCCCCAGCTCTGGACGAGACTTATTTTGTAGGTCACTAACGACGATCTCGTCTTCTCCGACTCTAGTACTTTTTCGACGACAATCAAATTTCGCACCAACAATAATAAATTAATCGTATAATATAGTAAATTAACTATGATCCAGGAAAGAATAACTATGTAACATAATAAATTAATAGTGTACCAATAATAAATTAACTATGTACCATAATAAATTAATTATGTACCTATTATGGATTAACTATGTACTATACTAAATTAACTATGATCTAGTATAGATTAACTATGATGTACCATAATAAATTAACTATATACCAATAAAGATTAATTATATACCAATAAAGATTAACTATGTACCATAATAAATTAACTATGTTCCAATATAGATTAACTGTATACAATAGTAAATTAACTACGATCCAATATAGATTAACTGTGCACTATAGTAAATTAATTATGTATCATAAAAAACTAACTATATTTCAATATAGATTAGTTATGTATAAATATAAATTAACTGTATACCATAATAGACTAAGTGTGTATTAGTATGAATTAACTATATACCATAATATAATAACTATATATGTATCATAATAAATTAACTATGTGCCATTCTATATCAACTATGAACCATACTAGACTAATTATGTACCATTTTAAAATAAGTGATACCATAATAGATTGACTAGCAAATAATTGAATTTAAAGTAAATACAGATAGGCTTACCATTAGAGCCACCGTGCATCCATCCATATACTCAGTAGAGCCTCTTCTAGTCATGTTTTTCATGCACACGCTCTCTGCTAGTCTAGGAATCTACTATCAAAGAAAAGAAAAAATCGTAAGACCCCAACTATCACTACTATAAAAATGGTCTATGGCAGCACATACTATGGCAGCGGTTTTCGAAACCGTTGTCATAGATCCTACGGCAGCGATTTTCATTAATCGCTACTATAGGTTCGACATATAGCAGCGATTAACGAAAATCGCTGCCGTAGGTCAGACTATAGCAACGGTTATAAAAAACCGCTGCCATAGGTCAATCTATAGCAGCGGTTCATTGTAACCGCTGCTATAGGTCGGACCTATAGCAGTAGTTAGTGAAACCATTGTCGACCTATAGCAGTGGTTAGTAGGAACCGCTGCTATAATCTTATTTATGGTAGTGATTAATTATAACTGCTACCATATATATATATATATTTTAAATATTATATAATTTTAAAATTTAATATACATCTTCATCATTCATTATCTAAATAATTATCATTAGAGTGTTATCGCAAAAGATCGCCTTGATCCGATGGCCCTAGCTTCATCGATCAGAAAAATTTGATTTTAACGATCATGAATGATGATGCGATGATCTGATAGATGGAGACCTCCAATGGATCCAAAAACCTACAACAATGATCTCGATGATGTTTGTAGTGTACTATCAAAATTTTACTTCAATCGGATATCGTTATTTTGGTCAATTTAGTATAGGTTAGTTTCGATCGTTAAATGATAAACGAGTGATCAAAAGACCAAATGATATCTGATTATGAGATAATTTTTTTTATAAATAATCTTAGCTACTATTTTAATCATTTTTTATGATGGTGATTATAAAATTTAACTTATGAGATGAAGAATGATATAAAACTATACGTCTCCTGATAACCATTCTAAAACTTCACTGATTGTTATGCTCGTGCTTTTGCAATATCTACTTAACATGAATAGTTTATATGAAAATAATTTAAATTTTACTATCTTCATCATATAAAATATTTAAAATTATAATAAAGATCATTAAATTAAAAAATTATCTCATAATCGGATGCCGTTTAATCCTTTGATCGCTTATTTTTAATTTAACGGTCGAAAGCATTCCGTACTAAATTGACCATGATAATGATATCCGATTAAAGTAAAACTTTGATAGTATGCTACAAATATCATCGAGATTATTGTTGTAGATTTTTGGATCCATCGGAGGTCTTCATCTATTAGATCATCGCATCATTATTTATGATCGTCGAAATCAAATTTTTCTAATCAATAAAGCTAGGGCCATCGGATCGAGGCGATCTTTTGCGACGACATTCTAATGATAATTATTTAGATAATGAACGATGAAGATGGACATTAAATTTTAAAATTATATAATATTTAAAAAAAATAAAAATTTATTTTCAACCTATGGCAGCGGTTATCAAAAACTACCGCTATAGATCTACCGTAGCGGTTATAGAATCGCTGCCGTAGATCTATGACAGCGATTTTGGATGACCGCTGTCGTAGATCTATAGCAGAGATTCAATACTATGGCAACGGTTCAATAA
This sequence comes from Cocos nucifera, assembly GCA_006176705.1. NCBI lineage: Eukaryota > Viridiplantae > Streptophyta > Magnoliopsida > Arecales > Arecaceae > Cocos > Cocos nucifera. Next base: position 109,019 of record QRFJ01001590.1, read on the forward strand.
CCCGGCCGCTCCTTCCCCCCATCTCCGATCACTCCTCCCCACTACCCGCCAGCCCCCCACCCCCTGGCCCCTCCTCCGACTGCCTCCTTCCCCCATCCCCGGTCGCTTCTCCTCGCCACCCTCCAGCCCTCCCATCTCTGGTCGCCCTCCCCGCCACTCCCTACCGGCCACCCCATCCCCACCCTCCTCTCGATCGTCCCTCCTTCCCTCCATCCCCAATCGCTCCTTCCTACCACCCCCCATCCGACCTCCCCACCCCCACCCTCCCCTCGACTGCCCCTCCTTCCCCCATCCCTGGCCGTCCCTCCCCGCCATCCTGCCACCCTTAGCGCCCCCATCTCCGACCGCCACCCCCCACTCAGTCCCCCACCCTCCCCAGTCGCCCCTCCTTTCCCCCATCCTCGGCCGCTCCTCTCCACCACCCGCCACCCCCCACCCGACCCCACCCTCCACCCTCCCCCCGGCCTCCCCTCCTTCCCCCCATCCCTGGCTGCCCCTCCCTGCCATCCTGCCACCCCTCAGCCATCCCATCTCCGGCTGCACCTCCCCGCCACCCCCACCCGACCCCCCTGCCCCCCACCATCCCTCGACCACCCCACCCCACACCCTGCCACCCCAACCCCCCAGCCCCCATCCCCGGCCACCCCCCCCACCCCCCCACCTGGCCCCCACACTCCTCCCAATTATCGATTCTTCCATTACTGTGCCTCCCAGGCCTCCTTGTCACTGTGCCCCCTCCCCCTGGCCCCCCATCCCTGACCTCTGCTCTCTCTCTTTCTCTTTTTCTTTCTTTTCTCTCTCACTATCTTGCTTTTATTTCGTAGGTTACCTCTAGTGCCGTCGTCTTCCTCTAGCATCATCGTCGGTGATCCTCGGAGCTTTTGATGCGACCCGCTCTCTATAGTAGCATATATAATTTTTTTTTAATTTTATAATATTATTTATTAATCATGTATATTTATAATAATTTATAAAATATTTATAATAAATATTATAAATATTTATTATAAATATTATAATTATTTGTATACCATAGTTTTTGAGCCGTATCGTGGTGGTAGCCTTGGGCTATGCCATGTCGGCAGCTGTGGACTAGATCTGTCAACGGATTGAGTTTGGATTAAAATTTAGATATTTAGATCCAGACCTAATTTTAATTATTGATACCGGATCTAAATATGAATACTCGATGGGTCTATACTTGAAGTACCAAACCCAAACCTTAATGGATCCCAGAAGGTCGGATCCGATTTCGAGATTCAAAACTAAGAAATGGAGAGACTAAGAGAAAGACCGATAGATTGAGAGAGGGAGGGCTAGTCGCTCACCGACTGTCGGCAAGAGAGATCGAGAGTGGGAGGGAGGGAGTCCGGCCTTGCCGCCATCGTCGATGAGGGAGATCGAGAGAGGAAGGGAGAGATCTGGCCTTGCCACAATCATTAGAAGGAAGGAGGTCCGGCCTCGCCGCCATCATTGGGAGGGAGGGGGTCCGGCCTCATCGGTGAGAGAGATCAAGAGAGGGAGAGTGGAAGATCGAGAGAGCGAGAGAGGGAGGGAGAGGGTTCTGACCTCGTCGACATCACTGGGAGGGATGGGGTTCGGCCTCGCCTGCGAGGGAGATCGAAAGAGTGAGAGAGGGAGGGATGGGATCTGACCTCACCGATGAGGGAGATCGAGAGAGGGAGAGAAGAAGATCGAGAGATAGAAAAGTTGGAAGGAAGGGGTTCGACCTCACCACCATCGTCGGCGAGAGAGATTGAGAGAGGGAGAGAGGGAGTGATCGAGGGGATGGCACAAAGCCAAGCCAGCTCGGACCGTGATCGAGCCAGCTAGGGGAGGACCCGAGCTGGCTATCTCAAGCATGGAGCTAGCTCGACTTCTGAGCGAATAGAAATTGATATATCTCTCCAAGGTTCCAACTTTAAGCCCTAAGGTGCCACCATCATCTACTTTGTTCTTCTTTCAGATTTTTGGATTAACACCAAGATTCACGTAAGAGATCAAATCTATGATTGTTGCTCATCCTTAATTATTTATAAATGTAATTCATGTTGTAGAATTTATTGCATAACATTTTTTGAATGTTTATATTTTGTTGCTTTTGTTTATTGCATTACATAACGATAGACCCATCAATTGATTAGTATACATATTAGAGACTATTTATTGATACTATACTAATATTATTGTTTAACATGTTATATTGATTAATGTTCATTAACATTGCAGATCACGATGGCACCGAAATGCCATCTGATTTTCACTCCTATCCCTCGGTGGGTTATGCGTAGTTCATCATCCAAGGAGCAGTCGGAGCATACTCCATTCACCTCAACATCGACTGCTCAAAGACCTCCATCATCGGCATCTACTCCACCGATGACATCTACTCCACCAGTGGCATCTACTCCACCGATAATTGAGTCTCTACCGTCGTCCATATCTAAGACACATGCTACTACGCAGGCATTTGAGTGTACATTTTTATTATATTAGCACAACTTTATTTTTTATATAGTATTTATACATTTATATATTTGCATAACACATTTGCATTGTAGGTGCATCATCCAGCCAGACATTTTACAGTTCCACACGTATGGCACATATGTGAAACTGCCAGCATCAGGTGATGGTCTATTACGATGCGGAGGGAAGGCCGGTAGGGGAGATCGCGCGAGAAATGTATTTCTTTTTTGGAGTACTTATGAGGCAGTCAGACATTATTCTCGTAGAGCCCAGAGATTGGCGTTTGATGGATGCTGCCATCAGGGACCGGATATGGAAGAAGATATGGGTAAGTACGTGCATCTTAGTTATATTTATGCATTTTATATGTTTACACTATATATGTTTGATTAGAATAATTTTGTAACTGAATTTTGATAACTTTGTGCAGAGAAGATATGACTTTCCTGATCATAAGAAAGCTCGAGATGTCTGACTGAGAAAGATCAGAGAGTTATATCAGGGTTACAAGATCAAGCTCCATAGAGGATGGCTCGAGCACTGATGAGACACTCTGAAGGAGCTTATTTTTTGGACATAGGACTGTCCTCCGAGTTAGTAGGAGAGGATGGTTAGACACTAGAGGAGCCAGGAGTTCGAGGTAAAATTTTTAATTTTTGAATTTTTAATATGCTTAAATTTTTATTTAAATATTTTTTAAATATTTATTATTTATTTGAATACTTGTTAGGATACCTTCCGTTAGAGTCAGAAGAACCATGTAGTCTAGGAGTATACGCACACTCTAGACCGTGAGTCTATGGCCAATCGTGTGCATAGAGAGGTAATTAATTATAAATCTTACTAGATAAATTAAATTTATATTTTTTATCATCTTTCTGATAAATTTGTTCTTTATTATAGATGATGAAAGATGGAATGATGCCCAGCCATAGCGAAATCTTTCGATCCAAACGCACGGATAAGATAGGCAAGCTGATGAACGTTGCGATCGGATGTATTTTTATAAGTATTAAATATATTAGTATATATAATTAGTATTATAGTATTTTTTATAAAATTTTATTTTAATTTATAATTATAGAATCAGTTAGATGCGCTCATGAGTGAGGGCTTGGATACCTCTGGGTCCCATGACCATCTATCTCAGGTCTTAGGGCCTGAGCACTCTGAGAGGATCCGATGCAGATCCAGACACATGTCGATGAGCTACTGGTTCGAGGCGAGCATCTCCTTATAGACTTTCGATGTCATCAGTTGGACGGAGCTTGAGGAGACATTGGCACGAATAGATCATGCTACGATGCGGGCAGATTGGGCTGAGGAGCGTGCATCTTATCTGGAAGGCATCGTGAGAGATATGATGTCGACGCTCAGCACGCATTTTGTAGCTCACCTTGTTAGCAGCCGACATCCCCACCGAGGTTTGAATTTTTTGATGAATATCAAGTAGAAGAAGAAGGAATCTATCTGGACTTATGCCATCCAATTTAATGCTGCTATATTGGAGGTCCAAAATCTGAACTAGTTTATTGCAATGGCCGCACTCAAGAGTGGTCTTCAGAAGAATGATTTGCTATTCTTTCTAGAGAAGAAGTATCCTAGAAACCTTATCGATTTGCTAGCTCAGGTTGAAGGATATGTCTGAGCGAAAGAAGCCTTCAAGTTGAAGGATGAGAAAGTTATAGAAAAGCGACGGACGGGTAAGTCCAATAAACCCACAGCTGATGGAGGGCCAAATGAAGTTCGATCACACTCATGGACTCCTCCTTAGCGTAAGCGAGCCCAAACTCCTCCTCGAGCTCATCGTCAAAAAATCTCCGATAGAAAGGCACGATGAAGTTCGCCCTCTAGAAGGTTTCATAACTATGGCCCCCTAAATGCTCCATAGACATCGGTCTAAAGCAAGAGAAGATCGACCGAGGGCACTACCGCAGTCAGAACCACCAAGAAGGAAGGAATAATAAGGAGATTGACCACCTCTTGGCATCATCAACACTATCTCTAGGGGACTTAGTGCTTCGACGAGTTGCCATCTCTCAGCCTCAAAGTCAGAAAAAGCTTGCTCTAAATTAGAAAGACCCATATAAAATAGAGGAAGTTGTCTGGTCTGAAACTTATCGCTTGAAGGAGCTCGAAGGAACAACACTCCCACGATCTTGAAATTTAAAAAATCTGAGGATGTACTACCAGTAATTTTTTTTCAATAAAACTCCTCCATTTCAATATTGTGGTTTCTTGATGCAAAAACTATATGATGATAAGGAAGAAGCAATCAATAGTAGCCATGTTAGGAAGGCCTCGTTCATTTTAGACGAGATGAAGGGAGAAGCCCTGACAATGGTCCTTATGCATTCCTACAGTCCATTAGGAATAAGAGGAGAACCTCATCCTAATATGAGGAAAGTCGAAGGTCTCGTTCATTTTGGATGAGATGAGGGAAGAAGTCCTGACAACGGCCCTTATGCACTCCTATAGTCCGTTAGGAATAGGAGGAGAACCTCATCCTAATATGAGCAAAGTCAAAGGCCTCATTCATTTTAGACGAGATGAGGAAAAAGGTTCTGACAATGGCTTTTATGTGGTCCTACAGCCCGTTAGAAATAGGAGAAGAATCTCATCCTAAAGTGAGCAAAGTCGAAGGTCTCGTTTGTTTTAGATGAGATGAGGGAAGAGATTCTGACAATAGCTCTTATGTGTCCCTACAGTCCATTAGGAATAGGAGGAGATCTCTCTCGAGCTCCAACCCATCAATAGAAGATAAGATCTCCTTCAACCTCAGCTGGATATAAGATCTCTTCTGAGTCCCAACGTCAATCTCAACAAAAAATAAGATCTCCTTCAACCTCGACTGGATATAAGATCTCCTCCGAGCTTCAACTTCAACATCAATAGGAGATAAAATCTCCTTCAACCTCTGCTGGAGATAAGATCCTCTCTGAGCCTCAACGTCAACCTCAATAGGAGATAAGATTTTCTTCAATCTCGGCTGGAGATAAGATCTCTCCCGAGCTTCAACGTCAACCTCAATAGATGATAAGATCTCCTTCAACCTCAGCTGGAGATAAGATCTCTCCTGAGCTTCCAGGAGCTTCAACCTCAATGGGTGCAGAGCCCGAAAAAGAACTTCGACAGTCATCTTTTTTGTACTTTTTTTAAATTTCGAACTCGAAAGTGGGAGGACTATTATTGGGGATAAATTCTACTCCCATCGAAGTCCAGTTTGATCTTAGCCTAATGCAACTGGTAATCACGAAAGAGCTTCGATCGAAAATTATTCCTCCAATGATCGAATCCTAGCCAAACTCCTTCCGTACTTCTCCTTCAGTCGGATTCCTCTAGGAGCCAAACTCCTTTCGGACTTCTCCTTCAGTTAGATTCCTTCAGGAGCCAAACTCCTTTCATACTTCTCCTTCAGTCAAATTCTCTAGGAGCCGAACTTTTTTCGAACTTCTTCTTCAGTCGGATTCCTTCAACAGTCGGATTCCACCAGGAGCCAAACTTCTTTCATACTTCTTCTTCAGTCAGATTTCTTCAGCAGTTGGATTTCTCTAGAACTTCTCCATTAATCAAATTTTTTTAGGAGTGAACTCCTTTCATACTTCTTCTTCAGTCAAATTCTTCAGGAGCCAAACTCCTTTCGAAGCTCTCCTTCAGACTGATTCCTCTAGAAGCCGAACTCCTTCTGAACCTCTTCTTCAGTTAGATTCCTTTAGGAGCCAAACTTTTTCTGGATCTTTTCTTCAGACGGATTCCTCCAGGATCCAAACTCCTTCCGAACTTCTCTTTTAGTCGAATTCCTTCAGGAGCTAAACTCCTTTCGAACTTCTTTTTCAGTCAAATTTCTATAGAAGCCAAACTCCTTTCAGATTCCTCCTTCAGTTGGATTCCTACATGGATCAAACTCTTTTCGAACCTCTCCTTCAGTCAGATTTCTACAGGAGCTGAACTTCTTTCGGACTTCTCCTTCAATTGGATTCCTTCAGGAGCCAAACTTCTTTCGGACCTCTTTTTTAGTCGAATTCCTATAGGAGCCAAACTCCTTCTGGACTTCTTCTTCTGTCAAACTTCATCTGAATTTTTCTAGCGGATTACTTTCATATTTCAAATAGTATTTCTCCTAGATGATCCCCTCTAGCCGTATTTCCTTTAGGAGTCGGAACTTCTTTGGAATTGATATATGTTAAAGTTCTTCACTTACCAATGCCTGCTTCCTCCAGACTTCAATTATTAAATCTCAATGAATAGACGATCCCACTATCAGATGGTTATGATTATCATTTATCAAGAAGGTTATGACTGTCATTTATCAGTTTGCTATAGGTGACCCCACTACCGGATGGTTTTGACTGTCATTTATCAGGATGGTTACGACTGCCATTTATTAGTCTGCTATAGATGACCCCACTATCGAATGGTTACAACAGGCTCTATCTATAAAAAGGGACCCTCTAGATATATTTTCTCTAAGCTCTCTTCTCCTTCCCAAAACTCTGTTGAATTTTTGTTTGAGCACTCCATTTCTGTTGGCTAGAAGAGCTGACTTGATCATCAAAGGATCCTACCAGAGCCACCACCACTGACTCCGGATGGAACTTTATTTTGTAGGTCATTGGCGGCGACCTCTTCTTCTCCAACTTCAGCTCGATCTGACGTCAACCAGATTCTGCACCAACATCTAGTATAAGTGATGCAGTTGCCAAGCAAAAGAAAGTTTATAATTTTCAAGATGGTGCCAAGATGCAAGCCAAGGTCTTCAGCTATGGAGACAGTCTCCCAAGGATCTCCAAGAAAGCTTAGAAGCTGAAGAAGGTTGGCGGTGGCAAGATTTGCACAGAAAGTTATCAGGGCGCGTGCAGTAGCAGGATTATGCAGATGGATCATGCCAGGTTTTCTAAGGCTTGGGGTTTCAAGTTGAAGATTGTTGGTATTTATGTGGTACTCCAAAGTTTTAGAAGACCATGAGAGGAGCCATGGGCTTGGTTCTAGGATTCTAGGACCGATTTAGATCCTAGGACTAGGACTAGTTTGGTCCTAGGGTAGAGGTTCAGCTTCCATGGGCTTGAGATCCAAGGGATTTGGGTCTCAAGGAGGCTAATTCATGTATGGGCCGAGTTTGGATCCATGAGAGTGCGATTGAGTCAAGTCATGGATGTACATGAGATTGGGATGAGGTCAATCTCACTGGGTTAGCCTAAGGAGTTTTTAGGCTAGGGCTTTGGTCCATGTAATAGGTATATATACTTGTATATATTGTAAATACTAAAGGATGAGAATCAAAGGAAGCTTTTCTCCCATATCTCTCTCTCTAGTCTTTGCATGCCACCTAAGGAGGCTGCCAAAGGGGCTTCACATGAGGAGGAAGGGGGGTGCCTCCCTCAAACCCTAGTGCCTAGGGTTTTCGAGGGGGGGGGGGCGCCCCATCATGCAGGCATCTCCTTTGTGTGGCCGCCAAAGATCCTATCTTCTAGATCTCCATGCCCACTCTTCTCTATTGATTGAGGGCTTGAAGAAGGAAATTTTCAGATCTAGAATGAAGGGTTTTAGATATGATTTTGATAGGGTTCAGGGAGAGGAAGAACAAAGTGAAGATGGGCAAAGGCTATAGTTTTGCCAGAGGCTGCAGGGACTCTTTTCTTTATGTGGTTTAGCTTCAGGTTGGATGCCCTAATGCCCTAATATGCAAGAGGATGATTAGATAATCTCATGAAGAGGTTTGGGCTCTAATTTAATTTAGATCAAAGGTGTGTAGGGGCCAAGATGGAGCGCATAAGGTAAAGGTTGAGGTTTAAGAGATGCTGCCATGGAGTCCTAGTCCAACAAAGACTCCTCCTCATTAGTAGTTTCAGTCCAAATCTGATATCTCCAAGGTATCATGCCTCATGCCCTAGTTCTTAGGGTGTTAGGGTGGAAGATTAGATCTGAAGATGCATCCCAGGTCCCAAGAAGTGAGGGGGGATGCAAACTAGGTTGTTGCATAGTATTTAGGGTGCACAACGATCAGGGTATGGTGTTTGTTGCGCTTAGAGAGTTCGGATCATAGTGGACTTTTGCAGAGGGCTCCATCACCAGTCCCCTCAGGTCCACATAGAAGATTGGTGATTCACAATAACCTTGAGATTTGATCTAACAATATTGTTCATCCTTAATTTTTGTTGTTTACAAGTATCATCAACAAGTGCAATACAGACGGAATGACCAGATAGGCATGCAAGGACCATATTTGTAGACCTAAAATGTGAATTCTCTTTAGGTGCACATGGAAATAACTAAAAAAAGAAGATCAATAGAGAATTGAGAATGGAGCCCTTCCCTTTTTATCCTACTCTGTCCATGTATTCAGGGATTGAGGAAGGAAGCCATACCTAAAATGGCGAACGGTGATGGCGACGAGCTAAGATGGGAAGATCAGCAATGGCGATGGTGATGGATGATGATAGGAAGATGGAAGATCTGCATCATTGCATTAGTGATGGCAAATGGTGGAAGACTGAACGAGCGATGATGGGAAGATGGAGGAAGATGATGTAGGCTCTCTCTTTTCTAAGGGAAGATGGAAGCCAATTGTCAATGGGAGAAGACAATAGACTCATGTCAGAAGATGGCGATGGCCAATGGATGGAAAGTCAGATAGACCATGGAGGTCGGTGACTTTGAACGACGGTGGTGTGGGTGAGAGGAGACAAATTGGAGGTCGATGAGAAGAGATGAACAGCAGTCTGTGAGAGGAGATGAATGATGGTAGAGGCGAATGATAGTTTGTGAGAGGAGATTAATGGCTGCGGCATGTGTCGTGTGGGCAAGAGGTGGTGGTGTCAGGGTTTCCTTTGTTTGGTGTTGAGGTTTTCTTTTTTTCTTTTGATTGAAGACTAGGTTTTAACATCAAAAAAGAAAAAGGTCGTGGGTTTGTTTTGGTGCATGGGAAAATGGGGACAAAATGCATAGGCTGGAAAAAATAGGGGCACATGGGTGGGAAAAATTTTTTGAGGCCAAATGCATCATTTCAACCCAAAACATCATGCAAAAATATTACAGTCCACATCATTTGGCCAAATGCCATAGAAGATCATCTCATCAATGATGTTTCATAACATCTCCAAGAAATTTATGTTTTCACAATGTTTCAATTTTTAAACATCATAAAAGGCTCAAATTCTTGTAGTGAAACCCAACAATCACCAACATGATTCCATTCAAAACTTGGCTTTTCTGGTATGGGATCAAACGTAGAAGTGAGGGGTCTTTAAATAGGATGGGGAGGGTGCCAAGAATCCTTCTCAAACTTAGATTTTTCATTGGAGAGAGGAAGAGGACTCTTGATTGGAGTCTTCATCACTCTATGCTCCTTTTTTTATGCCTTAAAAATCATGCAGGATCTTTTTTCACCACTTTATGATTCATGCAGCTTAATTAGGCTTGGGATCACATTCTCCTTGATAAAACAAATTTCATCCTTGAAATTTTTTTCTTGCCCAAATCCTCAAAAATTTAGGATTACTTTTATCTTAAGTCATTATCATCCTCTAATTGCATGATCGCATCTTCCATTATAACATCCTTCAAATCAAATTAATATTTCAATCAGCTTGAAAATAAGTTAGACCATTATTGTGTATTGAAAAGGTCTAGAATTTAACTTTCAAGTAGGTCAAAAAATACTTTTAAATCTCATCCCTATGCAATACGCATTGAGTACATTCATCTAAATCAATCTTTAAGTCAATTGATATATTTAAAACCATCATATAAGCTAGTTAATATAATTCAAAAATGAATTAAATCTTAATCCTTTTATCAACTAAATAATTCAAATTCAAATACCTATGAGTAACAACAACAAAAAGAATTTCTCAATGCTCCATAAATTAGAAGGTTTTCTTGTTACTCCAAAAATTGATTTTGATGACTACAAAATATTTGAGAGGAGTACTAATAATTTTTGTATTTGAAAGAAGTTCAAATATATGTTTCAAGTTATATAATAATTTTTAGATTGATAATAATGCTTGAAGAAGGGCAAAGCTATAATTTCATTAAGTTGAAGATCAAAATGATGTTTTTCAGAAGCCTCAAGATCTTTAGAATTGACTTTGAAATATTTGAAGGCAATTTTAGAAGCTTCGAATGAGAAATATTGAAGAAAATCATGTTTGGATAAAAAGGATCTACCTATTCTGAAATAGACTGACTGGCATGTCGTTTCTGGTCGGTACGCCAAAAGGGGATGACCCATGGGTCGACCTATCTGCCAGGTGACGACCCATGGGTCAACTTCTATTTTTCCATGGAAAAAAATAGAAATATCCTCTTTTGGTTTCTGCCATAGAGGACAATCCATGGGTCGACCCCTATGTTATGGGTTGTCCCCTATGATAGAAAAAATTCATAACGACTAGTTTTTTAGCCCATTTTTTAAGCATTTAATGCCTAATAATTACTCTCTAATGACTACAAATGGCTATTATTCACTCTCCAGCATTGATTGAAGATATAAAAGCATTCAAATGAAGAAAAAAATTAAGAAAAACTAAGAGAATATTTAGCCTTAAAGAAATCTCACTCATAAGCCAAAGAAACATTAATCTTAAGCTCAACCACCTCTTCAACATTCATTCAAGTCTTCATTCCTTCTGAGAGGATTCTCAAAAGTTTCTTTTCTCCTATGTAAAGTGTATTTAAAGCTTTATTATGCACATTAAGGAACTAAACCTGATTTACATTATCATTGATCTTATATTCTATTTTGTTGTTTTGGTTTAAGTTTTGGAGGATTTTAAAACTTGGGAAGGTTGGTCCTAACCTTAAATCAAAGTATATTGGGTTGGCTTATATCCGAAAAAATAAGTATTCTAACTTAGGATTGCTAGAATCAAAAGGTTCCGACATTGTAATCGTTGCATATGATTGGTGGATTGAAATTTTCATGTAGGAGCTTGGGGAGTTGATGTAGGTATAATATTGTCACCAAAGCACTATAAACCTTCTTTATTTGTGGTAAGTTGCTTTGCATTCTTCCATCCTTATTTCATTCTCTTACTTATTTCTTTATTTAATACATTGTTCACTATTGTCACTACATATTATACTTCAATCTCTCAGCATATTATTTATGGTTCATACATCATTTTAAAATTTTAATAACCTAATTCACCTCCCTCTTGGGTTGTATAGCTGGACAATAAGTGGTATTAGAGCCTGATGCTCTAGCCCTTTTTTGATTTAATCATCAAGAGCCAAAAATCTATGGCAACTCAAGTAAGTACTTCACTAGCCGAGGGGCAGTCCACAAACTGACCTCCACTTTTCAATGGATCCAACTACATCTATTGAAAAGTTTGGACGAGAATTTTTATTCAAGCATTCAACTATGATATATAGAGTATCATTATCAATGGACCACATACACCCACTAAATTAATTAATGGTGTAGAGTCAACTAAACTCGAAAAGGAATGGGATGAGGTTGATAAGAAAATAGCTTAGCTTAATGTTAAATCCATGAATGTATTGTATTATGCACTAGATGCAAATAAATTTAATCATATTTCAACTTGCATGTTAACTAAAAAGATATGAGATAGGTTAGAAGTAACTCATGAAGGTAGCAACCAAGTTAAAGAATAAAAAATTAACATGTTGATACATAAATATGAACTTTTCAAAATGAAACCTAAAGAGTCTATAACTAAAATGCTTACTTGCTTTATCGATATTATAAATGGTCTTAAGAGTCATGAAAAAGCTTACTCTAATAGTAATCTTGTGAAAAGGGTGCTTAGGTCTCTACCAAGTACATGGGAAGCTAAAGTCACTATGATTCAAGAAGCAAAGGATCTAAACGTATTGCCCTTGGAAGAGATTTTAGGATCACTCATGACCCATGAACTGAGTATGAGATAGCACAATGAAGAAGAGGTTAAAAAGAAGAAGACGATTGCTCTTAAATGCACTATACAATAAGAGGAGCTGTCCAATCAAATCAAAGATGAAGATGAAGATGAGTTGGCTCTCATCACTCATAAATTCAGAAGATTCATGAAAAAAAGAAGGCAAGGGATGAAAAGAAGACTTTAAACCAAAGAAGAGCACAACAAAGAAAAGGATAAAGATCAGCCCATCATATGCTATGAATGTAAAAGTTTGGAGCATTTCAGATCAGACTATCCACAGATCAAGAAGGTTCCCAAGAAACTAAAGAAGAAAGCTATGATGGCTATATAGAGTGACAGCGATGAATCAAGCTCCGAAGATAACACCCATCAAGAAGCCAACTTGTATCTCATGACACATAAAAATGAGATAATTGCTGAAAATTCAAATAAATTTATTTTTGAAGAACTCCAAAAAGCCTTTTATGATTTATTAGATGATTTAAAGAAGTTAGGGCTTAAGAACAAAGAACTCAAATTAAAAAATCAATCCTTATTAAAAAAAAGAGGCAATTTTAAATGAGAAGATGGCTTTAACTTAAAAAAATTTGAACTTAAAGAATGAAATAGCCAAACTAAAACCATAGTAGAAAGCGGCATAAATATTCTTTATGATCCTTAAAAAACAAAAAGTGGCATATGATAAAGCTGGTCTTGGCTAGAATCCTATAAAAAAATAAAAATTCTAAAAAATATTTATATAAACTCATCAAGTGATAAGCATCCTAATGTTTCTTGCTTCAAATGTGAAAAAATAGGACATAAATCTTATCCATGCTTTTCTAGCAAATTTAATAGTTCAAATGTAAATAAAATATGGGTTTCAAAAGAAACTATTATGACTAATCAAAAAGGACCAAAGAAAGCTTGAGTACCTAAAGTTAAGACTTGATTTACGTGTAGGTATGTCTTGCATCCCAAGGATCAAATCAGAAGTAGTATCTTGGTAGTGGGTGCTCAAGATACATGACCAATGATGAATTTCAATTCATCACACTTAATGCAAAGAATGGAGTGATGGTCATCTTTGGAGATAATGGTAAAGAAAAGATCATGGATACAAGTAACATTGGTTTCACTCCCTCCAAATACATTGAAAATATTTTATTAGTAGGTAGTGTTAAATATATTCTTTTGAGCATTAGTCAACTATGTGACAAAGATTACAAAGTTATATTCAAATTTTTATTATGTATTATAATTAGTCCCAATGATCATGGCATTAGATTTCTTGGGCATAGGTATGCTAATATTTATATGGTAGATTTGAATGAACTATTAAATATGTAATGTCTAGTAGCCATGAATGTCAAAATCAATGAAACTAGTTAGCTTTGATATCGTAGACTTACACACATAAGTATGAATTCACTTTCAAAACTTATCAAAAAGGATTTAGTTATGGATTTGCCTAAATTAAATTTTGAAAAAGATAAAGTTTGTGATGCATGCCAACTAGGTAAACAAATGAGAGTTTTATTCAAATTTAAAAATTTAGTTTCAACTTTTAGGCCCTTAGAACTATTGTATATGAATTTATTTGGACCTACTAAAACTACTAGCTTAGGTGGAAATGATGTAGTTTTATAATTATCGATGATTTCTCTCATTTTACATAGGTTTTCTTCTTAGCACATAAAGATGAGGCATTTCATGTTTACTCTAAGTTTTATCAAAAAGTTATAAATAAAAAAGATTTTTCAATTCAAAAGCGATTATGGAACCAAATTTGAAAACCAATATTTTGAAAGATTTTATAATGAAAAAGATGTTGATCATAACTTTTCAGCACCTAGGACACTCCAACAAAATGGGATGGTAGAAAAAAATAGATTTCTTAAAGAAATAACCCATACCATGCTATGTAAAAGCAACCTTCCAAAGTACTTTTGGATGGAAGTAATTAATATGGCATGTTATATTTTAAACCATGCTCTAATTAGACTAATTTTAAAGAAAACATCTTATGAACTTTGGAAAGAAAGAAAATCGAATATTGGATATTTTCATATTTTTGGTTGTCGGTGCTTTACTTTGAATAATGATAAAAATAGATTAGAAAAATTTGATGCAAAATTTGGTGAAGCTATTTTTCTTGGCTATTTCTCTTCTAATAAAGCATTTAGAGTTTTTAATAAAAGAACCTTAGTTGTAGAAGAATCAATACATGTAGTTTTTGATGAGACTAATGATCGTCTATCAAGAAAGAGAGAAGATATTGATGATACAGGTCCACTTGTGGAAGGGATGAATGAGCTCACCCTAAAGGACTTAACAATCCAAAATGAGAAAGAGCTTATGGACAAACATGAGAATGAAGATGAGGAACAACAAGATCTAGAAGAGCAACCTCAAGGTACAAATAATCTTCCAAGAGAATGGAGGTATGATTATAATCATCTTAAAGAATTTATTATTGATGATCCTACACATGGGGTAAGAACTCACTCATCACCTAGAGATGCATATAATTACTTTGCTTTTATTTCTCATTTTAAATAAAAAATCATAGATAAAGCTGAGAAAGACTATAATTAGATTAATACAATATAAGAAGAACTTAATCAATTTGAAAGAAATAATATATGGATCTTAGTGTCAAGATCTAAAAATCATCTCATAATTAGAACTAAATAAATATATAGAAACAAGCTAAATAAAAATAAAAATATAATAAAAAATAAAATAAGATTGGTAGCAAAGGGATATAATCAAGAAAAAAAAAATGATTTTGATGAAATCTTTGCATCGATTGCTAGATTAAAAGTCATTAGACTCTTGCTGGGTCATGCTTGTTTTATAAACTTTAAATTATTTTAAATGATTGTTAAAAGTCCTTTTCTTAATGAATATATTGCTGAAGAGGTATATGTAGAGTAACTACTTGGTTTTGAAAACCATGCCTTTCCTAACCATATTTTCAAATTAAACAGAGCACTATATAATTTAAACAAGCATCTAGAGCATGGTATAAAAGACTAAGGAAGTTTCTACTAAATAATGACTTTTCAAGAGAAAATATTGATACTAATCTTGTCATAAAAAGAAATCATGATGATATTTTAATAATATAAATCTATGTTGATGATATCATATTTGGATCTATTAATGAAGTTTTATGTCAAGACTTTGCTAAGCTTGTGTAGAAAAAGTTCAAGATGAGCATGATGGGTGAACTCATATTCTTCCTCGAACTTCAAATTAAACAAATGAAGGAAGGCATCTCCATCAACCAAAGTAAGTATACAAGAGAGCTACTAAAAAGATTTGAGATAGAGAGCTGCAAATCAATTGGCATCCCTATGAGCCCTTCATGTAAGCTTGATAAGGATGAAGGAGGTAAAAGTGTTGATTTAAAATTTTATAGAGACATGATTGGTTTCTTATTATATCTTACTGCTGGTAGATCGGATATCATATTTAGTATTTATTTGTATGCTTGATTTCAATCCAATCCTAAAAAATCATATTTAAATGCTATAAAAAAAATCTTAAAATACCTAAAAGAAATTCAAATTTTAAGATTATAGTTTTCAAAAAATTCATGAATTGACTTAATAGGATATTCAAATGCAGACTTTGCTGAATGTAGGTTAGTTAGAAAAAATACTAGTAAAACTTGCCAATTTTTAGGAATAAACTTAATCTTATGATTTAGCAAAAAATAAAATTCGGTAGCATTGTTTATGGCCAAGATCGAATACATTACAGTCGAAAGTTGCTATGCATAAATCTTATGGATTAAGCAATAACTTGAGAACTGGGCATCAAACTTAATAAATTTTCATAAGATATGATAATACTAGTGCCATAAATTTAACTAAAAATTTTATGCAATATTTAAGATCTAAACATATAAAAATTAGACATCATTTTATGAGAGAACATGTTCAAAATAATAATGTGATGTTTGATTTTGTTTATATTAAAAAATAATTGGCTGATATATTTATTAAGACTCTAAAAGAGGATAGATTTTGTAAAATTAAGAGAGAATTAAAAAATTTTAATCCTTTTGCTTAGATATCTTCATGATTCCAAATTCTTCTTGTCCTAAATTTCTTGGATCAAACTTATGAGCATGAAATACCATACCGAACTGAACCACTATGTACATCCCGAACCAAGCTGGACCAGTGGGGAATAAGTCTGGTTCAACATTTTTTTTCAAAAAATATCCCAAACCATACCGAACCACTCGATTTGGTATGGTTTGACATCAAACCATCCGAAACTGGGTGGTACCGGGCGGTTCGGCTCTAAACCAAGCCATATTGATAAGAGGACAAGGGGGGTGGGTTTTACTATTTTGGGATGGGGGAGTGGGTTTTACTATTTATGGGGTGGGGGGGGCTAGTCAATAATGGCCCTTTTTCTTTGCCTCAGAGATAAAACTCTTAGAGCCTCAAAGTCCAAGAGCATGATCTCGAACTCTTAGGATGTTGAGAGTGCGAATAAAGCCCAAAAAAAAAATTAAAAAAATTATCACAACCTCAGGAAGATGATGATTTTTGATCAAAAGTAAGATAATTTAGTACTCTGTTAGTAAATATTTTATTTTTCAGAGTTTGTATCCAAAAAAGATAAAAAATAAAAAAATAAAAAAATCATGCCAAAATTTATGATTTTGGTATGATTTTATTATATATTATAGACTTTTGAAAGATCTATACTATGATGCTAAAATTATTAATTTTTCTTAATTATATATATTTTTTTAAAATATATTTTTAAAATAAAAAATAAAAAAAATTAAAAAAATATAAATTCATAATATTATTTAAGACAACTGAAGCTATGTATAGTATAAATTTTATGTCCGATTTTGAAGATTTTGATGTATCATATGCATAGTAACCTAAACTTAATTTTGAATAAAATAAAAAAAAAATAGTATTTAATGTATGTTAATAGGTTTAGAAGAATATATGTAGAGTCTATAATATATTTCTACTTAGATCTAAGCTTAAATAAATTTTTTAAAATTTTTAAATTTTTTTATATTTTTTAATTACTTAAATAATAAAAAATATAAGGTCTTTCGATGAAAAATTTTAATTTTTATAGGTAATTATTAAAATAATATATTTTATTAAACTTATAGAAATAAGTAAGAAGAAAGATATAGAGCGTGATATTGGTTGAGAGCATGGTGAGATACTCTCGGCTCAGCACTATTGAAGATACAAATGGTATAACACAAAGTTCAAGAGAGGAGTGACTAAGTTGAAACAATATTTGACTGATGGTTACCCCTATATAGCCATATATCGAAAATGCCCATAGGAGGTCTAACATTGATGAAAAATATCTTGCTGATTTTAAATTAACGAAGGAGAAGGCCAAGCAGAAGAGAGTAGAGATAGACCATCAAGCTGTAGAGCCACCTTCTTATCATTCCAGAGAGTCAGAGCAGGCCTCCACTCCAGATGATGAGAAGGCATAGATGGAGGCTATCATTCAAGCAAATATGGATGATCAGTACCGTATGGAGGAGATGGCCAGATATAAAGAATGATTTAGACTATCATACTATGAATCGGGATCTAGCTTTGTGGCTACTAAGGGAGAATCTAAGTTTAGGAGGACCACCTCAATCAGGAAGACACCCAGTAGAGGCAGGCACAATATTTCATCTATATCGGAAGCATTTGATAGTAGGAGGAGGTCCTCTAGGAACATGCCAACAAGAGCCATGATTCATGATTTGGATCCACATATTTTTTCCAACAAAGATTCAAAATAATAGAAGATTGACAATATGTTGAAGAAAGATAAGAAAAAAGATATGTGGCGAGCTATTGGATCATGATTTCATTTTAGTCACATTCCAGTAAATTCAATAGGTAATACTTACTATCGGTTCGCCATTTCAGCCATACAAGCAACCGATCCAAGTGTAGATCCTTCAGCACCGAAAGATATTTATGGTCAGCTTCTTGATAATAACAAAGAGGAGCTGTAGAAATAGATTTCTTCTTACAAGAATAAATGGCCTACATACGGATTGACGATGATGTGTGATGGTTGGATCAATCCTATCACGCAGAGCATCATCAATTTCTTAACTTATTATGATGGAAAAATATTTTTCATAAATCAATTGATGCTTTAGATAAAGTGTACGACACTACGTATATCCTTGGATTGATGGAGGAGATGATTGATTCAGTAGGAGAAAAGAATATCATGCAGGTTATCATAGATAATGGATAATAATATAAGGCCATTGGAGAGTTACTGATGAAGCAGCGACCACATATTTATTAGACTCCATGTACTGTACATTGCATTGATCTCATGTTGATGCATATTGGAAAGCTTCGTAGGATGCAGCAAGCAGTGGACTCAGCCCAGACTATTACTAGATTAATCTACAATCATACATGGGTCTTATCATTGATGCGGACATATACTAGGGAAGAGATTTTCAGATCGGGTGTCATCTGGTTTGCCATAAATTACATAGCACCTGATAGCTTTCTGGAGAACAAAGCAACATTACGTCAGATGTTTGTCAATGTCGAGTGGCAAGAGAGTAGATAAACAAGAGCCGGTACTGAGAGAAGTCATATGGAGAACTTGATGACTAGTCAGTCATTTTGGCAATGGAATGATAAGTTAGTGAAGATTATCAAGCCATTATATGAGTTGCTTCGCACCATGGATAGTGAAAGATACCCTCAGATAGATTTTTTGTATTACATGATGGAGAGAGGAAAGAAACAGAGTAGTGAGATAGATCCAAAACATGGTCAGAAATATATCAATATTATCGAGCACCGCTGGAACTATCAGATGGATAGAAATTTACATCTAGTCGGTAATCACAAATTCAAGAGTCCACTAAAAATTTTTCTCTTCTACTTATATGAATCTACTCATTTATTTATGAAATTTATCTATAGCATACTATTTGAATGCAAGATTCTAGTATACCATTTCTTAGATAGATATAGATAATGAGCTTCTTACTGCTTTTCGTAATGTGATATATAAGATGTTGAATAATCCAGAAATTGCATCAATGTATCTACAAGAGGTATGTTAAAGAGGATGAGATATGAGTATTTAATCAAATTCAGTTATAATCAACTATATATTTGTTAATATAACAAATATATTTTTCGTAAATGAAAAAGTTTAGAGAGGGGATGAATAGTTTTAGAGTCTCATCGGCTATCATAAGTAAAAAGAGGATGAATCCAGATAAATTATATATCAATAATGAGAAAACTTTGCTGACTTTACGTACTTACCAATATCATAAAATATGATAAATAATTTTGGTTAATATTTTTACAACTAAATGATGGATTAATTTTGGATAGTCTGTAGAAAATTTAAAAGTTGTAGCCATCCGCATTCTTTTCTAGATAGTCTCCTCTAGTGGCTATGAGCATAATTGGTCGACTTTTATCCTTATCCATAACAAACAAAGAAACTGTCTGACATAGAAGTGCCTTAATGATCTTGTATATGTTCATTATAATCTAAGATTGAGATTAAAATATATTCAAGATGAAGTATAGTCGAAGTACATGGATCCAATGTTGGATGATTATGCTGTTGTGAATGAGGATCTGATGATTGGATGGCTTATAGGCCAGCAGTAGGAGCCAGAGCTTGATGAGCTAGGATCTCCTCCATGACCAGCTAGTTTAGTAGCTAGGAAGATCAGGATGGATCCGAGGCAATGGACAGATACAAATATTATACATAGGGTTCCAGCTGATCAGCCATAGCCTGAGGGCACACAGAGGAGTCATTCATCATATGACTCTATATCCAAGATATCCTTCCAAATGTTTGAGTAAGAATTTTTGAAACGAAGTCAGCCATCTCAAGCAGGAAGAAGAGATCCATCCTCTCAGACACAGTAAAATAAGAAAAAGGATAAAGCAAAAAAAGATAATTGCAACATCTTCAAGAGTACAGAAGTCAGTTGGCTCAGATTCAAAGATCAGGATGAATGATGAAAGTAGTGACAGATCTGATGAATAGAAAGGGACTAGAGAATAAGAAACTATTGTTCATGAGATGTAGCCATAGGATGGTATTTGATTCATCGATGAGTCTCAGTTTACACATGCCATATAAGATAGGAACCATAGTGCATGAGCTGATAGAGATCGTGAGGATACTATTTCATAGAAACGATGGCCTTTCAGAGATTGTCTAGCACATAATGCAGCTGTAGATGATTTGGCACGTGAAGTAGGATCCATGGATGTATCTGGATCATCCTCATATTATGGATCCTACCACCCGTAGGTAGCTTATGATCCATATGGATATAGATATGATGCATCCGAGACATCGTCTTCTAGTGACTATTATCCTATGCGGCCTGGAGCTTCTTATGGATTAAATTTTGTTGCTGGCATATTTGGATGGATCCCTCTACAGCCATACCATCATTCTAAGGACACCTCTTAAATCTAGAGTTTGAGTGAGAGATCTAAGTTGTCTTACAATTCAAAGAGGTTATCTTATGGAATGAATTCTCAAGACTACAGTGCTAGTTGGATAGAGGGATGGACTGATGTTTGTCTAGAGTATGCAAATGATCTGGATATCCATAAGCATCATAAATACTTGATAAGATTTTAGATCAGTAGAGATCTTGAGGTTAGTAAATTATTTTTTTATATCTTGAAGACTTGTACATTAAATATATTTAATGTATTATTTTATATTTTTTATTTTATTTTTTGGAGATGTTAAAAATTAGAATTATTATATAATTCTAAATTAATTTAAAAATTATAAAAAAATTAAAATAAAAATTAAGTCAAAAAGAAAATAAAGAAAATCAATATGTCGTGATGTATCGATCGGTATGGTATGGTACGATATCGTACTGATCAAGAATTGGTACAAAAATTGGTACTGATTCCTGAATCCTTGCTTATAAGCTTAATTTTATTATCTTAAAAAGTTTAAATTACTCATCTTTGTTGGCCTTTTTGGGTTCCAAACTTTTTCTCCTAAATTTTTCTTGATTTTTACATTATTTTTTATTTCTACATTATTTTTGAATTCCTGACTATATGGGACGACCCTTGGGTCAACCAATGCGAAATGAGTTGACCCTATGGCTGACCTAAAAGGTGCTTTTTATATTTCTTGACTTATAACCTTGGGACATCCCATAGGGGCATTTTTGTCCATTTGATCTAAACTATCGGCATGCCCTATTTTATTCCATAAATTACCTTTTCTTCTACCAAAAAGGTTAACCCTTTTCACTGGTCTTCCTCTCTCTTGTGTCGAGCCATTGTCTTCTGCTATTAATAGCCATATCCCCATGATTCTTCCATCCTTTCTTCTAATCTTCTTCGAAATTAACTCTTGAAAAGCAAGATCCATCATCTTTTCTCCTCCTTTTGGGTGAAAATCCATAATCTTTGAAACCCTCTTGCCCAAGATCTACATCCTAACAAACGACTATTCCCTCTTCTAAATCATATTTTCTTTTTCAAAAATCTATTCTTCCATCGTTTCCTCTCTTGAATCTAGTTGCTCTCACCCATCTTGGCCTGGTCTTGCTTTCCAACTGCTCTCACATGGCACTGAGTATGAAGCTTCCTCAAAGAAGGAAATCAACCCATGGCATTGAAGAAGATGAAAGAAGGAAAAGGTTAGCTCCTGCTCCTACTCTAGCTCCAGCTCCAGCTCTAATACCTGCTCCATCTCCTTCACCCATCAGTCCAAGCAAGATATCTCTCTCTACCAGAAAGGTTGAATCTGGGAAGAACATTGATTTTTAGTTTTTTGAATGGGAAAGATTTACTATTGGAAATAAGATTCAAAAGTGAGGTTGAGGTTTTTACTACTTATTGAAGGAAACCACTTACATTGATCTGGTTAGAGAGTTTTACCTAAACCTAGCTTATCAAAATAGTGTGGTTAAATCTCTTGTTAAAGGTGTAGATATTGTTTTGGATATGGTTCATTTAGGTGAAATTCTACATCTTTCTTATGAGGGATATTATGAGGTTGAGCTTTCCAATAAAGAAGATGGATTTACAGCCATCTTGGAAAGTAGAAATGTAGGAGACCTCTGTAAGTTGGATGCAAAATTTTTATCTATTGAGATGAGAGTCCATCATATAGTCTTTAAGTTATTTTTTCCTAGAGGAGGTAGACATGACTTTCTTTCTAGGAGAGATATTAATGTCATACACCACATTGTTAGTGAGATCCCCTTGAACCTTCCTATTCTTATGATTGAAGCTATGCGTGAGACCCTAAATAGGTCTAAAACTTATTTACCATATAGTATGGTTCTTAGCGCTAGTCTTTAGAAGGTTTGGAGTGAGTTTTGAGGAAAAGGCCACTAGTCATCTATCCCACACCGATACGATTAACCTCCATACTTTACATCGAATGGAATTCACTAAAGATGATGGCGGTTGGACAAAAGGGACAGAGGAGGAGGAGGACAGAGCTAAGGGAGAGGAACCATCTCCACCACCTTGTAAGTATAAAGCTTCATCCATTATAAGAAAATAGAGTATTAGCGATGGATATTAGCAACAACATTTCTACCATCATTAATAATGGATATTAATGATGGAATTAGCGACGGCAAAATTACCGTTGCTAATAAAAGTTTTCACCAACAACTTTAACGATGAAAGGTTAGCGATCTCTAATAGTTATTAGCGATGGCAGTGGCGACGGCTATGTCGTCACTATAGTTATTAGTGATAGTATTAGCGATGGCTAAGATAATATTACTTATAATAATTACCCATTGCTAATACTATATAATTTTATTTTTTAATTAAATTTTATTATTATTAGCGATGGTAGATAATTATTAGCAATAGCATTTTACAGTCACTAATAAAAAATAATTTTATTTTTTATTTAGATTTTATTATTATTCATGATGGTAGATACTTATTAATGATGATATTTTAACATCATTAATAAAAAATAATTTTATTTTTTTTAAATTAGATTTTATTATTATTGACGATGGTAGATACTTATTAGCGATGGCATTATACTCTCACTAATAATAATTTTTATTGATGATAAATAGTGACCAAGAAATCTACCATCATAAAAATTAAAAAAAATTAATTATAATTAAAATTAAATTTTTTTTTTAAAAAAATTAAATTTATTAATGATGACTTTGGCCATTGCTAATAGTTAATTCATTTCTAATATGGTATTAGTGATAGCAAAAATACCATCGCTAAATGTCATCGCTAATTTTAAATTTATTTTTTATTTTTTTGAGTATAGTTTAATTTTAGAATTTAAAGCCTATCTTCATCATTTATTATCTAAATAATTATCATTAGAGTATCATCATAAAAAATTATCTTAATTCGATAGACCATGTCGATCAATAAAATTTAATTTCAATTGTCATGAACAATCGCATGATGATTTGATAGATAGAGACCACCAATGGATCCAAAAATTTATATTGATGATCTTGATGATATTTGTAGTACACTATTAAAATTTTACTTCAATCAGATATCATTATCATGGTGAATTTAGCATGGAATTATTTGGATCATTAAATAAAAAATGATTGATCAAAAGGTCAAACGACATTCGATTATAAGATGATTTTTTAGATAAATAATTCTTGCTATTACTTTGATTATTTGTATGGTAATGATTATAAAATTCAAACCATACATATATTAATAATCTAAAACTATATATCTCTTGATACTCATTCTTAAAGTTCTTAAGTAATTATACTCGTGCTTTTATAAGATCTACTTAACATGGATGGTTCATATATATATGATTTGAATTTTATAATCACAACTATACAAATGATTAAAGTAGTAGTAAAAATTATTTATCTAAAAAATCATCTTAATCGGATGCGGTTTGGCCTTTTGATCACTTATTTTTCATTTAATGGATGAAAGCATCTCATACTAAATTGATCATGATAATGATATTCGATTGAAATAAAATTTTGATAGTATTCTAAAAATATCATCAAGACCATCATTGCAAGATTTCTGATCCATCAGTGATCTCTATCTATTAGATCATCAAGCGATCATTTGTGGCCTTCGAAATTGAATTTTATTGATCAATATAGCTAGGACTATCGAATCGAGGTGATTTTTTGTGATGATACTCTAATAATAATTATTTATATAATGAGTGATGAAGATGAACTTTAAATTCTAAAATTATACTATATTTAAAAAAATAAAAAAAATAAAATTAGCAATGATATTTTTGTCGTTGCTAATATGATATTAGCAACGCATCGCTGACTATTAGCGATGGCCAAAGCCATCGCCAATAAATTTAAAATTTTTTAAAAAATTATTATTATAATTATAATTAAATTAATTAATTACCAAGGGTTATTAATGACGGCTTCATTTACTATCGCTAATAATTTTAAAATAAATTATTTAAAAAATTTTAAAAATATATTTTTTTAAAATTATTAGTATTAGCGTTGGCTTTCTATTTTTAGCGATAGAGTCGTCGTCGTGAATACTTCTATCGACGATATTAGGGATGGCCAATTTGCCATCGCTAATACTCCATTTTTACTCTTCATATGATTCTCCTCCTACCAGCACCCAAACACCTCTCAAAACCCTTGCCCCCCCACCCCACTTTCCTCCCTTCCACTCCATCCCTCCCTGCCCCATCCCTCTAGCATCCCATGGCCCCAAGCCTACATCCCTCCATGCCCATGACCGCCCTCTCACCGGTGCCCAAACCCCCCTTTTCTCCCTCCCTACCTCATCCCTCCGATATCCCACGATCCTGAACCCACATCCCTCCACATCTATAGCTGCCCTCTCACTGGCACCCAAACCCGCCTCAACCCCCCAACCCCCTTTCCTCCCTTCCCACCCCGTTCCTCCGACACCACGCAATCTCGAGCCATAACGAGATGAAGAAGACTGGTTTGGAGTGAGATCGATGATGATGACCACTGGCCACCACCACCTAGGACACGATGGAGGACCTCCTCCTTCCTACAGCTACCTTGTAGAAGCCCGATGGAGATCCCTTTATCGACGTTCCCTGTATTCTCTGCTCCCTGTGCATCCTCCTTCCTGGTATCCCAATTCCGTCCGTGCCTCCTACGCTACGGCCTCAAGCCCGCCACCTTGACCCCTCCTCGCCCGAGCCTGTTGGTGCCTCCTATGCGGTCACCCCGACCGCCTCACCTGTGGTTGCCTGACCCTGTCGACATCTCCTATGCCATGGCCTTGCCTCTCCCACAGCCACTCTGACCCTATCGATGCCTCCTATGCCACAGCCCCAAGCCTACCATCCTGACCTCATCTCTCCTATGGTTGCCCTAATCCCATCGGTGCCTCCTACGCCATAGCCTCAAGCATGCCACCCTGGCCTCACATCTCTCACGACCACTCCGACCATGCTAGTGCCTCCTATGCTGCAACCCCACCTCACTTACGATCGCTCTAATCTTGTCGGTGCCTCCTATGCTGCAACCTCGAGCTAGTCGTCCTGACCCCATCTCACCCATCGGCCTCCCCATGGCCCCATCCCTGTCGGCCTAATTGCATGGCCTCTACCTTACCACCCCTAGCCTGTAGCCTCGACCTGACAGCCCCTGCCCCATGACCCCAACCCTACGCCAGCATGTCTATTATTATGAGTATTAGCGACGGCCTCTTGCAGGTGCTTCCACCTTCTCCCTCAAGTGCAATTCTTTTGATAGATATCCGAAAATGAGAAAGAAATGAAAAGAAGTATTTGGCGCAAGGTATGATAAACAAGTGATATATTTGGCATGAGGTATGCTATTATCTCTTTTTCTTATTCCCACATAATATGTTAAACCTGATGGGTTCAAATTAGTTTTGCTTGTTGTATTCTTTTGGTTGCCTTCTTATTTTTCCTAATGATGATCTAAACTTAATGGATATTTTAGGGAATGGCTCCGCAAAATACTATGGTATCCTTTTCTTATTCCCATATAGTGTGTTGAACCTGATGGGTGCCGATCGATTGTGCTTGCTAAATTTTTATGATTGCTTACTTATTTTATGATGATCATGATACATTTGGCATGAGGCAGGCTAAACAACTGATACATTTGGCATGAAGTATGTATGGTCTCTTTTTCTTATTCCCATATGATGTATTAAACCTAATGGGTGTTGATCGATTTTGCTTGCTATTTTCTTTTGATTGCCTTTTTGTTTTTCCTGATGATGATCCAAACTTAATGGATATTGAAGAGAATGGGTCCACAGATATACTATAGCCTCTTTTTCTTATTCCTATATGATATGTTAAACCTGATGAACACTGATCGATTTTGCTTCTAGCTGACAATAGAAGAGTTCTTTATGATATATTTGGCACGAGATATGTGAAATATTTGAAACAAGATATGATATATCATTTTATCTTATTTTTTTATGATGGATTGAAGTTGATGGTTGCTGATGGATTTTGTTTGCTATATTCTTATGTTGGCTTGTTTATTTTATAATGATCTAAACTTAATAAAAATTAAAGAAAATGGCTTCTCAAATTACTATAGCCTTTTTTCTTATTGTTATGATATTTTGTTATTTAAGACATGTTGCTTTAATTTTGTATAGTGGATGCTTAATTAATGTTGCTTGGTTTTGTGATGTTTCAACTTGGAATTCATCATGTTGGATATACATCAATACAAAATCTTATATTACTGGAATTCATGATATTGGAATTAATGTTCTTGGGTATGTATTTTGCTTGCTAATAAATTTAGCAACCAATTTTAAAAAATTAAAAATTTTAAAAAAATAATTATGACTAAAAAAATAGTCATTATGAAAATTTTTGTCATAGGAGTCGATCCATAGGTCATCCCTTAACACAGGGATCGACCAATGGGTCATCTCCTATGGCAAAATAAAAACATCATATTTTTATTTTTGGATGGCAGGACAGTAGGGATCGACCTATGGATCATCCCTTGGCAAAAGGATCACCTCCTGGATCAATTTTTTTATGTAATACTAAAAAATTTAATTATAATTTTTTAAAAAAATTTAAGAAACTATTAGCAATGGCATTAGCGATGGCACATACCATCACTAATATTTTTTAAAATTTTAAAAATAAAATAAAAAATATTAGTGATGGCATTAGAGATGAAAAATATCATTGCTAATAGTTTTTAAAATTTAAATTAAGAAAAAAATAATAGTGATGGAATTAGCAAAAGGATATGTTGTCGCTAATAGTATTTCAAAATTTTAATTATAAAAATAAAATAAAAAATATTAGCGATGGCACCTACCGTCGCTAATGCTGTCGCTAATAATCTTTAATAGCGATGGAGGATTGTAGTCGCTAATAAGGATAATTAGCGATAAGAATTTATACGATGGATTTTTTTTGATAGCTCACCATCGCTAATAGTATTAGCGATAGTAAACATCTTATTAGCGATGGTATTTAGCCATCACTAATAATCAATTTTTTTTGTACTGATCGGATATTCAGTTTATATCAGATTATGAGGTTGGTCCTTCAGAGTCAGTCAAGAGGATTTTTTTGAGCCTCAGTCTAAGAGTAGATTGGATCACTCACTTATTAGACTGGTAGATGATTAGCTTCAGACACTCTCACAGTAGGTTGCCAGCATACTTCTAGCCAGTAGGGGCACCTTGAGCATATTTCAGGGAGAGAGTAGTTTCCATGTGACCCCTTCATCTGATTAGTCTATGGTTCCCCATATTTCTATAGTGATTCAAATATTTTCTGCCATGACTATACGATTTGAGGAGCTTGAGGGTGCTATTTTGAAGAGTACTAGTAGAGTTCTGGATTTACAAAGATAGATGTTGGCTCTAGTACATCCCAGAGTGAGAGAGGATATTTCTTAGATTTTAGATCTATCTATTGAGGTAGGAAGACTTCATGGTGTACTGGAGGTAGGGATTAAAGCTTTGAGGAGAGAGATCAGAGGATCCAACGATGCTATTGCTACTAGGATTTCTACTCTCATGCAGACCATGTCAAAAGCTATGGGTCAACTAGATTCCATTAGAGTTATCCTTATATTTCAGTCTTCTTCTTCCCAGCCTGTCAGGCCTTCTCATCCATCTACTTGTGCCGGTTTTTCTAGCAGGAGTCAAGGTAGGCATGGTCAAGGTCATGCTCGTAATCTTGCTCCTGACATCCTTATCACATCTCTGATTTTAATTTTGATTCTGACATTGGATCTAGTCATTTCCACTTTTAGGTTTTGAATAGTTCTATGATTGACTATTTGTTTTTTTGGTTGTTTATGGCTTATATATTTTGGTTAAATGTGCTTATGGCTTTTGGGTTGCACTTTGGTTGTATGGCTTATTTATGGGGTATTATGAAAACTCTATGACTTAGGGCTTATAATTGTATGAAAACTCTATGACTTATAGATTATGTCTTTTATGATATCATTTATCTTATATGGCTTATAAATGTGGCTTGTAATTGTGGTATCAAATGGCTTGTAAATGCAGCTTATATATGTCTTTAGACTGCTAACATCTTATTCTATCATGATTGTTAATGATTTTCACATATTAGCAATAGATTCTTCCTATTAAGGGGGAGCTATTTTTTTAATTGATGATGTCAAAAAGGAAGAGTGCTATGATGCTTTCGTTGAGAGTATAAGCAAAAATTGTATAATGGCATAAGCAAAATTTATTCAAGATAATGGGATAAGCAAAAAAATTGTATAATGGCATAAGCAAAACTTGTTCAATATAATGGTATAAGCAAAAGTTATTCAATATAATGGTATAAGCAAAAATTATTCAATATGATGATATAAGCAAAAATTGTTCAATATAATGGTATAAGCAAAAATTGTTCAATATAATGGTATAAGCAAAAATTGTTCAATATAATCGTATAAGCAAAATTTGTTCAATTTGTTATATATGCTTAATGATTTGGCATTTTTTTACATGATTAATAAATTGGCAAATTTTTAACTTCTCTTCTAAAAGGGATAAAGGCAAATTAAAAATTTGCATCAATAGAATATATTTGTATATTGCCTTAGTTTAAAAGTTAAAATTCTTAGTGGCACTATTTTACTCCAATGCTTTATATATGTCTTATTTTGCTTACACTCAAATATTTTGTTATCATTATAAAGGAGGAGATTGTTCCCTCAAAAATTGATTTTGATGACTATAAAATATTTGAGAGAAGTATTAATGATTTTTGTAATTGGAAGAAGTTCAATTATGTGTTTCAGGTTATACAAGAATTTTTAGATTGATAAAAATATTTGAAGAAGGACAAAGCTACAATTTCATCAAGTTAGAGACCAAAACGATATTTCTCAGAAGCCTCAAGATCTTTAGAATTGAATTTAGAATATTTGAAGGCAATTTCAAAAGCTTTGGATGAGAAAAATTAAAAAAAAATCATGTTTAGGCAAAAAAGGGTCGACCCCTTTTGAATGGGCTAACTAGCACGTTGTTTCTAGCTGGCATGCCAAAAAGGGATGATCCATGGATCGATATCTATTATTCCATTTGCAAAAAATAAAAATGGTTTTTTTCTATTTCTACTGCAGGAGACGATCCATGGATCGACCCCTATGCTAGGGGATGACCCATGGGTGAAGGCAATTTTAAAAACTTTGGATGAAAGAAATTTTCTAAAAATCAAGTTTGGGTAAAAAAGGATCGACCTCTTCTGAAATGGGCTAACTAGCATGTTGTTTCTGGCTAGCATGCCAAAAGGGAACGACCCATGGGTCGATCTCTATTGTTCCATGGCCAAAAATAGAAATGGTTGTTTTTCTGTTTCTGCTGCAGGGGACGATCTTGTGCTAGGGGACAACCTATGGGTTGACCCCTATAATAGAAAAAATCCATAATGGCTAGTTTTTTAGCCCATTTTTTATGTATTTAATGCCTAATAATTATTGTCTAATAGCTACAAATGGCTACTATTCATTCTCCAGCATTGATTGAAGATATAAAAGTATTCAAATGGAGAAAAAAAATAAGAAAAATCAAGAGAATATTTAGTCCTAAAGAAATCTCACTTTTAAGCCAAAGAAGCATTAATTTCAAGCTCAACCATCTCTTCAACGCTCATTCAAGTCTTTATTTCTTCTTAGAGGATTCTCAAAAGCTTCTTTTCTTCTACATAAATTATATTTGAAACTTTATTATGCTCATTCAAGAGTTAAACCTAGTTTACATTGTCATTAATCATATATTCTATTTTGTTGTTTCAGTTTAAGTTTTGGAAGATTCTAAAACTTGAAAAGGTTGATCCGAACCTTGCATCGAAGTGTATTGGGTTGGCTTGTATTTGAAAAATAAGTGTTCTAGCTTGAAATATCTAGGATCGGAAGATTCTGATATTGTAATCATTGTATATGATTGTGGATTAAAATTTTCAAGTAGAAACTTGGGAAGTGAATATAGGTGCAAGGTTGGCATCGAACCACTATAAATTCTCTTTATTTGTGAGGACTTACTTTGCATTCTTCTATCCTTATTTTATTCTCTTGCTTACTTATTTCTTTATTTAATACATTATTCACTATTGTCATTGCACATTATACTTCAATCTCTCAATAAATTATTTATGGTTCATACATCACTTTAAAATTTTAATAATCCAATTCATCCCCCGTCCCCCTCTTGGGTTGCATAGCTGGGCAATACTTATATCATCACACATGAGTAAAACTGATTAAATCATCTCTTATAAAGTTTCTTTCATCAAAATTTTTAACATCTACCAATAACCTTCCATAATAATCTCATAAGCCTCTTAAAATCAAATCTTCATATAGTACTATATTTTATCAAGGACATTAATAACAATATCAAAAGGACTCCAGATCATCTTCTAAATCCAAGATTTTGATTTGCAATTTCACATGTGTCCTAAAATCTTGAATAGATATAAATAAGATAGTTTAACTTGATCCAAAGATAGCAATTAAAGATTTCACTAGCAACCTTAACAAAAACGGTAGAAAGTCCCTCGATCAACTTTGATATGTAATTTTTGAATTGAAGTTTCATGTATACCATAGTCTTTGATAGATATAAATAAAATCTATCATTTGAATCTAAAGATGACAATTAAAATTGTTAATGATTCTACCAAGATGAATACTCTATGATCTCAAAATAAAATTAAGTTCTTCCATTAGAAACAAACTTATTTGTAATATTTTTAAATATACTTTCCTCCTACATGCTGGTTTATATATGTTTTATATACTAGATTCAACATCTATCTATGATGGCAATAATCCAATTTCTTGTAATGAGATGTAGCTATCGACAACATTGTACGTATGCTTAGTTTCTCAAGTGTGAAGCTAAAAGCTCGAAACAAGGTAGTTAATGGAAATGTCATAAGGAGGAATATTGTCAAGGACAATATTTACTAGTTAGACTTGCAGGAAGAAGCTTGAGCAAGGAGAAAGGTGCAGAGCATATAAAACTCAAAGAAACTCTAGAGACATTCCTCTATCAGGAAGAAACAATTTGGAAGCAATGCTTAAGGGTCCAATGGTTGGAACGAGGAGATCGAAATACCAAATATTTTCATCATTGTGCAAGTTCCAGGCGAAGGAAGAATTCGATTTCAAGAATAGAATTGAATAGGGAAGTGGCAGAGACCCAGGACCATGTTGAGGATCTATTTTTGGTGTATTACTCTTTACTAGTCATGCAAGGTAGAGATATAGACATTTTGGCAAATTGGAGCTACCCATACTCTGAGGAGCAAAATGTTCTATGCACGTGAACTAAAGCACCCCCTCTCTAAAGAGGAAATCAAATAAGCTATTCATAGCCTAGCAAAGGATAAAGGTCCAAGACCCAATGGGTTCCCAAATTTGTTCTACCAACACTTCTGGGGAGTGATCAAGAAGAATCTATGTTGGCACTTCGAGGAAATCTTCAAAGGATCCATTGATCTATCTAGGACTAAATACTACTTCATTTGCCTGATCCTAAAGGAATGAGAATCTTTCGGTTAAAAACTATAGATCGATTGCCTAACTGATAGAATCATGAAAATCTTTACTAAACTACTCAATCGTAGGCTATCTAGGTTTGTGAACCAACTAATATCCCAGAGATAGCTGGCTTTCATCGATGGGAGACAAATAAATGATAGTTTTTTGTTTGCTTTTGAGATATTCTCTTATTGCAAAGGAACTGTTGGTGCAGAAAATAATTGGATGTGGAGTTTGTTAGAGCTAAAGGAATTGAGGTCGCCGATGAGACCTATAAGATGAAGTTCAAATAGAAGGTGGGTGGCTCCGGCAGGACCTTCGATGGTCAAATTAGTTCTCTAACCAACAAAAATGGAGTACTCAAGAGAGTTAAAAAAGAGATAAGAGCTTAGAGAAGAAGACATATCCGAAGGGTCCCTTTTATAGGCAAAGCTCGTAATAGATGATAGTGACAGCCATAATAGAATGTCAGTAGGCCATTTAGACCACTAAGAGTTTGTTACAAAGAGTGGGCTGTCATTTATCATAACTTGTAAGTGGTTGAATTTTATTTATTGAAGTTTGGATGAAAGGTCAGAGGCATCTATGCCTAGTAGTAGTAGACTGTTCATATTGGGGATAGAGAATTCAAAGTATGATTGGCCAAGTTCGAAGGTCGGCTTTCAAGTAGCTAATAGCAGACTTGCGATTAAATTCTGTTAAGACTACTTTTGATAGCTTTTAAAAGTTTAGCCATCTTCAAGGTCGGTCGAGAGCAGGTGTGGGCATTCATACTATAGGCCAGAGAGGGGATGGTAGAATCTTCAATGAGGACTATAGCTAGGCTTTCTTGAAGGAGCTCAACTGGGACAGTAGAGATCCGAGATTGATTGGGAGCTAAGATAGATGAATGTTAAGACTTTGAGCTTCTTGCAGGTGTTGCTTTAGCTACTTTCAGAAGTTCAGCCACCTTCAAGATCGGCTTCTGAAAAAGTTCGGACTTATGTTGTTGGTGAAGTCCTTTCACTGATTCAAGTTCATCCAATCGAGGTTCTTGGTGTAGGAGTGCCGAGATCTACCATTCGTAAGGTAAAGTAGAAGAATTTGACTGTAGAGGAGTTCGCTAGTAGAGGAATGTGACTGATCAGGATCCTTGACTTATGGGATTGATGAGATCTGCTATCTATGATGAAGAAATTTGGCTACCTTCAAGATTGGCCACAAGGTCGGGCTACGTTGGTATTCGATAATTGATAAAGTTCTACTATTTATCTTGAGATTAGAATCAGCTGAACGGCAGCTCTTTTCACTTTTCAAGCTCATTAGGCCAAAGTTTGGCATGCCTTCGATAGGCTCTGCAATCATGGAAAGAAAGCTAAGGGTTGTTGCTAGGAAGACCATTTGACATGCACGGGTTGGAGGTTGGCCATCTAGAAGTCGACTAAAATAAGAAGGCAATTTGGTTGAAGTTTGAACCTAAACACCACTACTTCAAATAGTACTACATCAAGGTCAGACAATCCACCAAACTTTGGTGGGAGCTATTTTACCTCCAATGCTTATCTTCCTACTCCCGAGTTCAAAGTTCGGATGAAGGGAGTACAAAAATTATGACTATCGAAGTCCTTTTCTGGCTTTTTACTCTCAAAAAATGAAAAATTTTGGTTTTTCTTAAATTGGCACTGAAGTTTCTTCAATGCTGAATGACCCGAAAAGGCTTTCATTTTTGAAATTTTTTCTAGCATGGAGCTCCATATATGGCATCATAAATGCGCCGTCAAACATCGACCACAGGCATGATGAGTGGAACATGTGGTAAGTGAGGATTGGGCAAAGGTGATCTATAATCATAATTACTTTTGATCTTCTCTAGCTATTTGAACTCTCTTCTCCCCTTCCTTTATCCATTCTATCCTTTCTTCTTTGTTTGTTGTTTTCATATTTCATCTCCTCCAAGTCCGTAAGCTTTGCTTCGTTCACCCTACGGCATCCTTTCGTTCATTCTCCATTTCTCCAACTGTTCCTCCGACTCTTTCAGTTGCTCTAGTTTAGTGTCCTAACCCTTCTTTTAGATTTTCTTGTCTATTCTTTTGATTTTCTGATACTTAGGAATTTCTTAGGGAGCCCACTACTCTTTTCCAGTTCACTGGGCTTTCTAGTTAATTTTTCTTGATTTTTAATAATTTTTCTTGATTTTTCTAGATCCAAAATATCTTCTGAAGTATCTTGATCCATCGGTTCTAGGAGCCCATCTGGCCCAAACTTTCGAAATCCTGATCCTAGGGTAGAAATGAAACTTGAAGAGATAACTCTTTCAACCTTTGTACCCGAGACCATTCCTTGTTCTTTATCTTCCAAGGACCTTTTCCTAATCAGAATCCAGTATAGGATTCTTTCTGAATACGAACTAGAGCATCGCAGGCCAAGCGACTGAGCTTGTGCCCCTCCCCTAGATCACTTTTGTTTATATTTGGAAGCCTTCCATGTTAGATTGAGACTTTTCCTTCCTCTTTTTGTGATTACACTTTTTCATTTCTTAGACATATCCTTGGCTTCTGTCATCCCGAATTCCTTCAGATTCATCATAGGGTTCCTCGCACTCTGCTTGTCGGCCGAAGTCCATCCAACTACTTCTCTATTTCAAAATTACTTTACCCTTAAGCGTCATCCTTCTGCTAAGGATTGGTGGTACTTATCCTCCTAATTTGGCAAGAAGAGAATGCTTAAGGGCGTCCCTTCCTCCATCCATAATTGAAAGAAAAAGTTCTTTTTCACTTCCTATCCTTCTGTAGAATTAAAACTTCCTCCCTAGGGATAATTGAGAGACTAAATCTGCCGAGCTCCAAGATTAGAGAGCAAAGAAGAAAATTCAGCTATAGGAGGGGAGCTCGGCCTGGTCCACTAAGCAAGAGGAATATGGTTGGGACTAGTCTAAAAGATTTTTAGAGCTCCAAAATAAACTTCGCACAGTCGAAGACTCATGCAAGAGCTACGAGCTTAGTTGGAGCGATCAAATTGCTGAACTCCAACAGACAGTTCTAAAAGCTGACAAAGAGAATGCTTGGCTTTGGAAGTAGTTGGCATACAGGGCTCAAGCTGGCTCGAACAGAGAATCAAAGAAGATTGCTTCTCTGAGGAGGGTCATGAGGAATATCTCTGAGTTGTATGACAAAGAAAAGGCTGAGTTGCAGCAACTAAAAATATAGATGGTTTATCAATAGAATACCATGAAAGATGTTGAGGCTGAGTCATCTGTTCTGAGGAAGAGGTTAAGGGAGGCTGAAGAAGATGCTAGAAGGGTTCAGAAGCTATTCGGTGAGAGCTTGGAAATGAGGAGAGAGCTAGAACAGAAAGTAAATGACTTGAAGTATGACCTCATGATGGTCAGAGCCGGTAGCCCAAAGTTTGAGTAGGACTTCATCTCTCTTTTCTTTTTTTTTTGTAATAAGTCTGGTGGACCTCCACTTGTAATGAACTCCATTTTAATAAAATAAATACTCTTTTTGCTTCTTCTCCACTATCTTGTCTCTAGTGAATACTAGTAGAATTCCTTGTTCTATGCTGTTTTTGATTGTACTATTGTTTTGAAATGATGACTCTGATCTATTATTTTATAGCTCTATCCTTCTTGTTTATGAATAAGGATCTTTGAATTTGGTTTGAAAATTACCTCTTCTCGCAGATTAAAAATTGGGGGTCTTCATATCCCTCGTGAGGGTCTTCATTCATGTTAGGACAAGGTTCTCCTCCTGTTCCTGACGTGATTAGTCTTTGTCCTTGTTGGGATGGGGTTATTTTCCTATCTTAAATAACTAGAGACCTTCATCTATATTAGGATAAGGTCCACCTCATATTCTTGATGTGGTTGGTTTCTTTTTTTTGTTAGGATGAGATCCTTCTCTTATTCCTAACAAGATTGCCAAGTACAAAAAGATTATTGAGAGGATCTCTCTCCATCACCTTCTATCTTAAATAACCGAAGGCTTTCACCCTTGCTATGATGAGATTAACCTCCTCCTCTCTCTGCACCCCTTAGCTCTGAACTCGTGTCACTTCTCCCTCCATCTGTGAAGCCATCTCTATCCGATGCTCCATCTGGAACTGAAGTCCTCCTGATGTTGCAGAAGCTAACTCTTTACCCAAGCCATCCAAGGTTAACCACTCAACGCTACACTACTGAGCTTGTCGCTGCTCTTCGGACACGTCGCTGCTCTTTCTGACCCTCTACACTTCGTAAATCCCTCCAAAGCCATCTCGAATATACTGCATCCTACAGACTCCTTCGAGATCATCCAGAGCTCATCCGACTCTTCACTCTCAGTGACTGAACTAATGAAATTCAATTTTTCTCCTTTCTTGCACTTCTTTCAAAACAGACATTCTCACTTAAAGTGTCCTGCTTCACCATACTTGAAGCATATCTTAGACCTTTTGCTACCCCTCTGCATGCCCTTCTTCTTCCCATTCCTAGGACTTTCTGAAACCATAAGACCCTCCTGGAAGATTTTCCTTTTTGTCATCCATTCTCACTTCTCATTGGACCTTAGCACTGATACGATCTTCTTGTATACCAGTATCTTCTTACCATACAGTAGTATAGTCACCAACGGATCGAAGCTTTCGGATAGTGAACATAGTAGCAATAAACTTTTATCCTCCTCTTGGAGATCCATCCTTATGTTGAGCAAGTCCATGCTCATCCAGTTAATCTGCTGAATATGTCCTGCAACATCCTCGCCTTCCTGCATTCGAAGGTTATATAGTTATTTCTTCAGTATCAACTTATTGCACATATTCTTTTCCATGCACAACTAATGTAACCTCGACCATAAATGCTTAGATGTCTTCTCCTCCAACACACCATACAAAATCTCATCGATCAGACAAGCCCTAATCATAGCACATGTCCTTTTCTTCGAGGACTTTCACTTTTTGTCTGTCATTTCCTCTGGCCTATCCTCCAAGATCGAATTCAACCTCATCTGAATCAGCAGATCCTCCATCCTAATCTTCCACATCAAGAAACTTTCTTTACTGTTAAACTTTTCTAAACCTACCTTCAACCTGCTGTTCTTCATGATCAAATCAAATCAAAAATAACTAACAGGTAGATTTAAAAATTATGTTGACTAGGGACAGTGGACAACAGTCCTTAGATCACTTTCTTCCTTACGAAGCCTGGAGAAAAGCCTTAGATCTGAACCTCATTGCTGATCTCTACTGAAATCTGATCTTCTTCCTTCTTCATGCTCAATTGGGCTCTGATACCAACTATTGTACCTACAACTGCTCAAAACTACAACTATAGATGCGATCTCTTGCATGAACTTGGGTATTAATCCAGTAAATTGAAGAAGATCTAAAATAGAAGAGAGAAGAAGATGGAGTCTAGGATTTTAGTGTTGGAACTAGAGAGTAAAATAGAGAGTTAGAAAGAAAAGCTCAATTGTATTCTACTTTTATTATAAAAGTTACAATATCCAGGTTTATATATCCTAAGATTCTTACATGAACCCTAATAAACCCCAGCTCAAAAGCTCTCCTAGGCTAACTTAGTATATAAAAGTACTTATCGAGCCCATGTACACCCATGTCTCACATGCTCTCATCCCCTAGATCTAAATCTGATTCATAAATGAGTTAGTCTCTTTAAAATCTCTCAAACCAAGCCTTAAGATCTCTAGGATAAGTCCCTATCCTAGTCCCAAATAAATCTTCTACATAACTCTGCCCGTGCACTGAGCCAACTCAGTCTCAGCACTAAGTCGGCTAACCTAAGACTGGGTCTGCTTAGTTTTAGACTGAGCCGATCCAGTTGCATACCATGCCTGCAGTCTTGAACATGCACCTCTTTGTTTGGCCTATCCACTAAGACTTTGCCGATCTAGTTTCAGACTGAGCCGGCTGACCTATAGAAAAAGCTCTTCTCTATAGTCTTTCATTCTTCAACTTTGATTTCTTGCTCCACTTTATATCCCAGATCTCCGAAGTACTAACCAAGCTCCTTAAGATCCTCAACACCTGAATCTCAAATCCATGGAGGACTAAACACCACCTTCACCCTAGGACTACTTCTATCTTAGTCCTAGGACTACACCTATGCTAGTCTTTTCAGAATCAACATCCTAGCTCCTTCCATGGCCTTTCAAGGCTTGGAAGCACCACACCATCTACAACCTACACATGGTCTGCCCTCAATTTCTTGGCTATTCTTAGTTCCATAATTAGAGCTTCATATTTTGCTTCATTATTGATTGTAGGAAACTCAAAATGCACCATATATTCAGCAACAACTCCTTTCGGGTTGATAAGAATCAAGCCCGCACCTATACCAAAAGTATTAGATGAACCATCAACATATAGGATCTATGAGTCCTTAGGAAGATCTACTCTTTCTTCAGGAGAGTTTGGCTGCAAACTTGCAGCATTAATTTCTTACAGTTCAAGCTCAGCTGGGTCTGAAATAGTGCATTCTATGATGAAGTCGGTCAGTATTTGAGCCTTAATCGATGGTCAAGATTGAAACTTGATATCAAACTCAGTAAGCTTCATTGCCCATTTTGCTATTTTTCTAGAAGTATCTGGCCGGTAGAGAACTACCTTTATAGGTTGATCAGTGAGGAACATCATCGTGTGTCCTTGAAAGTAGGGTCGGAGCTTTCTTGCTGCAATCAATAGAGCATAGGTCAGTTTCTTCAATTTAGTATACCTGATTTCCACGTATCTCAGAACTCGACTTATGTAGTAGATTGACTTCTAAACTTTTGATTCTTCTCTTATGAGGATAGCTCCTATGGCAGTAGGAGACACAGCCAGATACAAGAATAATTCTTCACCAGGTTCGAACTTGGCAAGGAGAGGAGGCGAGCCAAGGTAGTTCTTTAGGTCCTCGAATGTTTACTGACATTCAAGAGGCTAGTTAAAGTTCTTTGATTGTTTGAGCACTTGGAAGAAGGGTATGCAATATTTTGCCAACCTCAAAATGAAACAATTCAGAGCTACAACCTTTTCTATTAGGTGTTGAACTTTTTTTATTATTTTTCAAGCAGTCCTCTCCTGGATGTCTTGGATCTTCTCTGGATTTACTTTGATGCCACACCTTGACATCGTAAATCCTAAACATTGTCTCAAGGTTACTCCAAAAGTATATTTGATTGGATTCAGCTTCATCATATACTTCTAAAGTGTATTGAAGGTTTCTTCCAGGTCAGCAATATGAATTATTGAAGATCGGCTCTTAACAAGCATATCATCCATGTAAATTTTCATGTTGTGGCTGATCTGCTCCTTAAAAATTTTATTAACTAAGCACTAATAAGTTGCACCTGCATTCTTAAGTCCAAAGGGCATGATCCTATAATAATAAAGATCATGATCAGTAATAAAAGTATATTTTCCCTCATTTTCTATGCCATTCGAATTTGGTTATAGTCGGAGAAGACATCCATGAAAGTGAGAAGCTCATGGCCTAATGTTGCATCCACCAGTTGATCAATTCTAGGTAAGAGGTAGCTATCCTTTGGGTAAGCTTTGTTTAAATCTGTAAAGTCTATGCACATCCTCCACTTGCCATTCACCTTCTTGATGAGGACCACATTGGCGATCCAATCTGGGTAGGATATTTTTTGAATGAATTTAGCTTTAAGAAGCTTGTCGACCTTATCCATAATGGCCTTCTACCGCTCTGGTGCAAAACTATGCTTCTTTTGCTTCACGGGTCAGTATTTAAGATTTACAGTCAGACGATGTTCCATTATTTCTACATTAATTCTAGGTATATACGTAGGAACCCAAACAAAGATATCAGCATCCTTTTCGTAAAAAAGTGACAAGTTGCTTTTTAACCTCCTCTTATAAATTGGAGCCAATCTGAACCATATGATCCTCATTATTTAAAGAAACTGCAATAAGGTCATTGATGGGCTCACCATGTTCTTTTGTTAAATCATCATGAGCATCAAGCCCATCCACTAGGCAAGGATCTAGTTGCTTTCCTTCCCGTAGAGCAATCGTGTAGCAATGTCGTGCTAGAATTTGATCTTCTTTGACTTCTCCGACTCTGCATCCCCTTGGAAACTTCATCTTTAAATAATAGGTTGACACTACAGTCCGAAGTGCATTCAACCCAGGTCGATCAAGGATTGCATTATAGGCAGAGGGAGCCTTCACCACTAGAAAATCAACTTAAGCTTTGGATTGCTTGGGGTACCGACCTGTCATAATCGATAGAGTAATTATTTTTTTAACTAGTATAGTATCACCGATGAATCCCACCAATAGAAAATTTATAGATCCTAAGTGACTATCAGGTATAAATATTTTAGAGAAAGCATCATAAAATAAAACATTAGCAGAGTTTTCATTATCAATCAAAATATGGCGTACATCATAGTCAGGAATATTTAAAGTAACTACAATCACGTCATTATGCATCTTCTTTGATAAAAGTGATGGGTTCTTCAGTCCTCTATCTTTTTGTTGGCTCTGTTGATCCTCCTGCCTCTTCCTGTCGATGTCCCTTAGCAATGGTGTTGATGATCTCAAGCGAGGATCAATCTTCTTGTGGTTTATTTCTCCATGATGGTTCTGACTATGGCAGTGCTCTTGATCGATCTTTTCTTCTTTTTGATTGACAACTCAAAAAATGGTCCAGTCAGCCTCATTTGATGAGCTCCTTAATCTCGTATTGGAACTAGATGCATTGTTTAGTATCGTGACTATGATCATAATGGTAAAGGCAGTACTTGTTAGAATTGCACTTGCTGGGATGAGTTTGCATTTTATCCGACCTCTATAGTTGCTCCTTTATTTTCATCAACACTTGGGTCTTTGGAGCATTTAGGGAGAAGTAGTTATGAAATCCTCTAGAAGGGAGTTCTATCATACCCTGCGATTCGAACTTCTTGGCCAAGGGGCTCGAAATAGAGTTTGGGTTCATCTACACTTAGGAAGGGTTCTAGAATATGGTTGAGCTTTAATCGATTTTTTTTTAAGTGCGAGCTTGCTTGGTTCTCCTGCCTGCCATTCTCCCATGGCTTTTTTATTTTTGAGTTTAAAAGCTTCTTCTGCTCATGCATAGCCCTCAGCCTGAGCTAGCATGTCGATGAACTCCCGAGGATACTTCTTCTCCAAGAAGAAGAAAAAATCATTCTTCTAAAGACCATTCTTTTATGCTACCATAGCAATAAACTGGTCCAAGTTTTGGACCTCTAACGCAGCAATGTTGAAGCGACTAATGTAAGCTCAGATGGACTCTTCTTCTTTCTTCTTGATATGAATAAGAGAGTTCGAACCTCGTATCTGGCGCTGGCTGCTGACAAAATGAGCCATAAACTAATGGCTCATCTGATTAAAAGAGTAAATGATCCGACTTGAGGTTCGAGTACTAATTGCTTGCTGCTCTCTTTAAGGTTGAGAAAAAAGCTTGACACAAAATGGCCTCCGATGCATCATGGAGCAACATCATTATCCGAAAAGCTTGGATGATGGGGTTCCCACCATAACTCTCAAATTAGGAGAGCTTGAAATTGGGTGGAATGGGCTCCTGCATGATCTAGGTAGTGAAGGGTGGATTGGTGCAGATGTCATCATTGTGAGCAGGGGTCGTATGGTGAAGCTCTCCAATCCATCGATTCATCTCTTAGAGTTTCTGATCAAGAATATCATCTCGATGATAAATCTTAAAGAGTAGCTGGCTAGTTGGAGGCAAAGATCTTTTGAAGATGGAATCATTGTTGGAACAGGGGCTCTCCGCTCTTTGCTTTCACTTTTCAGGGGTTATCGGTCAACTCACCTAGATGGATCTTTTCAGTGTCAGATCTCGATGCTCCAACGATAGTCTCCCTAACTGAGCTGGTAGTGGAGCCTGCTGCATGACCTATACTGCTTCAGTGAGATCCTTAACCTGCTGCAACAGTAGGTTGAACTGCTCCATGTCCACTGTAGCTATCGATGGAGGAGGTTGAGGTGCCGGCGATGAGATGGAGCAGGTGGATTTGTTGGTTCCTAGTTGGATCTGGTGATAGAGATGGTAGATCATCGGAAAAGAGCTTTCCTGGATGGCATCTTGCTAGAATATGAGAAAGATTATAGGATAAAGAGCTGAAAAATTGGAGAAGAGAGGAAGAAGATGAGCTCCATTGGGTACTTCTTTAAGAACAAAGGCTCAGAAAATCCTTTCTCTAGCACCAATCCTATTGATACAAAAAATGATTGGATGCTGGAGTACACTAGAGCTTGAGAAATTGAGGTCGTCAATGAGACCAACAAGATGAAGTTAAACCAAAGATGGATGGCTTCGACTGGATCCTCTGATGGTCAAGTTAGTTCTCTGATCAACAAAAATGGAGTACTAAGAAGAATTAAGATAGAGATGAGAGTTTAGAAAAGAAGACATATTTGGAGGATCCCTTTTATAAGCAGAGCTCGTAATAGAATGATAGTGACCACTATAATAGAATATCAGTAGACCATTTAGACCACTAAGAGTTTGTTATGGAGAGTGGGCTATCATTTGTCATGACTTATAGATGGTTGGATTTCATTTGTTGGAGTTCAGATGAAAGGTCGGAGGTGTTTGTACATAACAGTAGTAGGCTATTCATATTAAAGATGGAGAATTCGAAGTCGACTAATCAAATTCGAAGATTGACTTCTAAGTAGCTAATGGTGGACTTGCGATTAAATTCTGTTGAGACTACTTTTGATAGCTTTCAAAAGTTCGATCATCTTCAAGGTCGATCAAGAGCAAGCATGGGCATTCAGACTAGAGGCTAGAGAGAGGATGGTAGAATCTTCAATGAGGATGGCAGCCAGACTCTCTTGAAGGAGCTCGACCGAGACAGTAGAGATCTGAGATTGACTGGGAGCTGAGATGGGTGAATGTTAAGACTCTGGACTTCATGTTGATGTTGCTTTAGCTGCTTTCAGAAGTTTGGCCACCTTCAAGGTCGGCTTCTAAAAAAGTTTATATTTTTAGCGAAGTCCTTTTACTGACTCAAGTTCGTCCAATCGAGGTCCTAAGCACAGGAGTGTCAGGATCTGCTATTCATAAGATGGAGTAAAAGAATTTGGTTGTAGAGAAATTTGACTATAGAGGAGTTCATCTGTAGAGAAATTTGGCTGGCCAGGGTCCTTAATTTATGGGATTGATGAGATTTGCTATTTGTAATGAAGAAATTCGATCGTCTTCAATGTCGGCCATAAAGTTGGGCTCCACTAAGATCTGATACTTAATGGAATTCTACTATCTATCTTGAGATTGGAATTAGCTGAATAGCAGCTCTTTTCACTATTCAAGCTCGTCAGGCCAAAGTTCGACATGACTTCAATAGGCTCTACAATCGTAGGAAGAAAGCTAAGGGTTGTTGCTAGGAAGACCATTTGACACTCACGGGCTGGAGGTCGGCCATCTAAAAGTTGACTAAAATAAGGAGGTAGTTTGATTGAAGTTCGGATCTAAACACCACTGCTTCAAATAGTACTATATCAAGGTTGGGCAATCCATCAGACTTTGGTGGGAGCTATTTTACCCCCAACAGGAACAAAATATAAGGCCTAGTCTACAAAATAGACTTTGAAAAGAAGTTTGATAATATATGGTGGGTCTTCTTTATCTCAATGCTTAAGGCTAGATGTTTTGGAACCAAATGGTGTCCATGGATTTCAAATGTCTTACACAATAGCAAGATGGCTCGATACATCAATGGAGAATCAACCAACTAGTTGTGGCACATGAAGTATTCAAACAAGGGAATCTTCTATCACCCCTGCTCTTTGTATTCAATCTGAGTGGACATATTGCCAAGGATGATGGAGGCAACCCTCAGAAACAAACTATTGCTTGGCATCGGTCCGATCGATGACACAAGTAAGATCCCCTATTGATGACATGATTGCTTTTTGCAATGCTAATAGCAAACAATAGGCTAATCTCATAATAATCTGAAATTTATGAGTCAGGGGTCATGGTAACCATCGTATATTCATTAGAGAACACTCTTTACAAGCATACAAGGCATATTATCACAGTATCACAAAGCAAATAGTGGAATAAATAATAAATTAAGTTCAAAATTTAACTA
This sequence comes from Cocos nucifera, assembly GCA_006176705.1. NCBI lineage: Eukaryota > Viridiplantae > Streptophyta > Magnoliopsida > Arecales > Arecaceae > Cocos > Cocos nucifera. The sequence goes on from QRFJ01001590.1 coordinate 153,472, forward strand.
ATTAAAATCAATATTAATCTCTCATAAAATCTCAATAATATTCAAAAGATCTTACAATATCAGTTAAGCCTCAAATAATAATCTTATAAAATATAGTAATTAATCTAAATCTAAGCTTTGTTGATACATACTATCAATCTCACTCTAATTTCACTCTCAAACAGTACCCATATCCAAAACTAAGTATCTGAATCTAAAAAGGAAGAAGAGATAATAAGCTTGATAGCTTAATAAGTAATAAATATCTCAACTAGATATTTTAGATATTATCATAAAAATAATATTTAAAAATAAATATCATGAATAAATATAAGAACATAATTCATGCAATCAAATTATTTTAAATATATATATTTTATAGATATATTCAATGATTAGATTTGCAACAAATCAATTTAATGCATCAATCTTTAACTATGACCATACTTATATCCTATAGTGGAGCCAAAACAAAAATAATGAGTTCAATGATAATCAGAGCATCAACATATAATCCTCATTGGTAGGATCCAAAATATCAATGCATAACCTTCATTAGCAAGCTCTAGAGGACCAATGCATGATCACATAATTTTAGATAATATATGCATATTCCATAATAAATAGATAAACTATAATATTCAAAAAATCTTATATTTATAAATTACTCTCCAATTGAAAAAAATAGTTTCATAAATCATAGATGAATCAATAAATAATTATTTGCTTTCAAAATCAAATTATTTAAATAAAGTATCTAGAAAAGATAGTTCATTACATATCTTTATGGAAACAATAAATATATAGATTCAATCAATCCTGAGAGGATCCTTCAGAACGTATTATTCAAAATATACTTTTTTATCAAAATTTAATCATAAGTAGTTAAGAACAAAAATCCTAAGTGTTGATACCCTCATAGGGCTAGCAAAGTGGTAGCGTTCGATGTCCCGATCAGTTAATCAAAGTCATTTTATCTAAAAATGATTAAACTAGAATACAAATAGTTCAATAGAGATCGTAGGTGATCAATTCTAGTTGTGCCTAATAAGAGCCAAAATGGAGGCCGAGACACTGGTTGTGGTGATCAGGGTCAGTTTAATCACCAACTTTGTCTAATCAAAGTTACTTAAAATACAAGAACTTGATAGAGATCAATAAGGATTAGATCTTAAGATGCTAGACAAAGGCTCGATTTTTGTGGATATGTTGTTCAACTAATAGAGCAGTTCAAAAACCTCTATTGGAAATAATTAATTCAGATTCAAAGTAATAGAGCTTAAGACCCTTCATTGGGTTCATAGATCGATTGTAGAAAGACAATGATAGAGAAGAAGAGAGAAACTAAGAAGGTGAAATAGGGCCGACCAAGTGGCAATGCTCAATGGTTCGAGTCAGTTTGATCAAAGTAACTTCATCCGTATAGATGGCTCAATAGCAAATCGAGGATGGCCAAAAATCGAGTGATGTTCGATGAGGATCGAGCAAGAACCAATATATTGTATGGCCACTAGAATAGTTCAAAATTGGTTACTAAAATCAATTAAAGTCATAGGAAAGACAACCTTTAGGGTCCACCCAACTTCATAGAGAGAGAGAGTGTGTGTGGAGAGGGGAAGAGGAGATAGAAAGAAGGGACTGTTCTAGAAAGAAGGGATTTTTCTTTCCCTTCTTTCTTTTCTTTTTCTTTTCCTTTTCTTCTCTCTCTTTTTTTTTTCCTTTTCTTTCTTCCCCTTGTTTCTTGTGAAATAGGGAACTCTATGGTCCCTCTTTCTGGGAACAATAGAGCCTCTCACCGATGGCAACTATGGCAAAGAAAAATCCATAAAAATTCATAAGGAGAAATCGAAGGCTCAATTTTTGAAGAAAAATTAGGTGATAGTCGGCTAGAGTCAAAGCTTCTAAAGGCTAAGGAAGGCAAAAAAGAGGGTTAATCAAAGGATTCTAGCCTCTTACCTTTGCAGTGGTGTTAAAGGCCATGATTCTGGTAGGTGTGGGACGAGCTCTAGTAAAGAAGAAGAGAAGATAATGGTTTCTCTGACTATAGTTTACAGCTGATGATGGTAAGGCTTAAAAATGTAGGGAGTGACAGTCTTTAAAGAGGAGCCAAGTCCTCCTCAACTGCGGTTTCCTTCGATGGAAATAAGAGGTTGGGGAATCTTCTTGTTCCAGGAGGTTGAGAGTCTTCCTCTTTTTTGTTCATGCTTTAAAATCCATACAAAGGGCCCATTTTCTTCGGTGGCTAGGCCAGTCAAGTGGACCAGGCTATTTCAATATCAGTTTGAGCTAGGATATTACATCATTGATGCATTTTGTCTCCCATCTCTGCATTGTTCCATGAAAGATCTATGGCTAGATTGGAGGAAGAATATCTAGAATAAAGATGATAGAGTGGCATGAGATTGCATAGTCTCTATGATTTGTTGGAGCATTTGAAGAGAAAGAAACAATAGGGTTTCTCAATAGGAATTAATATCTCTAGAGAATCTACTATAGAATGTCATCTTCCTCCAAGACCAGACTTCATTACACTCTAGAAAGTGGAAGGATAATATTCACAAGCTGATCGGCAAGCTGGAAAGGAGCTAAGAAGGAGATACAAGGATATATGGTTCCATCGATGATGGAGAGAAGCACTCGGAGGGGAGTATATTAATGGATGTTGACATACATCCTCTACTCTTCATGTTGATGGGACCATACTTAAAGGCACTATAGATGCCTTCCCTCTTAGTTCTTTTGCTTGGGACTTTTGGTTTCAAAGAAAGAAAAAGTGATTCATGGGAGTTGGAGGAGAATCCTTTATTTGATTGGAGTTTTAAAAGAAAGAAACTGAAAAAAGATCTTTCCATGGGAATACATTTTTCACATCTCATGGAAATAAAAATCCATGGGAGAGGTAGATTTTTGGGACTCCTATGAGATGAAAATTGATGGCCCTTTTTTTTTTTCAAAAATATCTTTTTGATATTATCTTTATAAATATTAATATTATATTATATTGATATAATTTTAATATAATATATATATATATATATATATATATATATATATATATATATATATATATATATATATATATATATATATATATATATATATATATTTGTCATGCTTTCGATCCGAGATTGCGAGCTAGGGGTCATGACAACCATTGCACGCTCATAGAAAACTCTTCCCATAAGCATGCAAGGCATTCCAAATACAATATTAATACATCATAGTAAAATTCATAATAAATTAAGTTCAAAATTCTACTAACTAAATTCAACTTTAATCTCTTACAAAGTTCTAATAACATTCACAAGATCTTACATCAATTAAATTTTGAATAGCAATCTTGTTAATCATAATAATAGGTTTATGTCTAAACTTGATTGATATTATTAACTCTTGCCTCTAACTTACTCTCAAAATAGCATCCATATGCATGATTAAGAATTTGAATCTGAAAAATAGAAGTGATATGTGACGAGCTTAAATACCTAATAAGTAATGAGTATCTTAATAGACATTTTAGATAAGATATAATATTCAAAAATAATGCCATGAACAAACAAAAGAATATATCTTATGCTTGCTTAAATAAATCAATATCATGTGCATGTGTAACCATAAATTTGATTCAAATTAAAATACATATAACTCAACAATCTTTTACTATAACCAATATATAACCTCCATTGGTAGGATCCACTAAATACCAATGTTTAACCTCCATTGGTGGGACCCACTAAGTACTAACATTTAAACCCCATTGGTAGGATCCATTAAGTGCCAACATTTAACTCTCGTTGGTGGAATCCATTGAGTGCCAACATTAGCAAGGTCTATTGAGTACCAATGTTTAACCCCTATTGGCAAAGATCTACTGAAACATAGTTAGGCTAAGAGCACAAATCTGATCCATATCAAAATACTTATGTAACATAACATGCAAATATCATAATTTCACTGATCACATATATATTTTATAATCAATCAATAAATCATAATATTCCAGCAATCTTAAATTTTCAAATCACTTTCTATTCAAATATAATTTCATAAATCATGCATAATTTAAAGACTAATTATTTACTTCAAAATAAATTATGAAATATCTCAAAAAAATGGTTCGTTACTTATCTCTACAGAACACTAAATGGATATATTTGATCAATCCTGAAAACATCTTTCAAAATTATTATTTAAAATATATTATATTATTAGTCTTAAGCTATAACTAATGATATTTGGATCTAACCAAAGGGGCTGCCTGTACGTTTCTTGGCGACCATGAATCAAGGTTCTTTTGCAAGAATCGTCAAAAGAAAGTCCTTCATTAGATCAATCTTAGAGAGAAAAAACTCCATAAAAAGAGAATAAATTTAGAAAGAGAAAATTCTAGAGAGAGAAAGTAAAGAAAGAAAGTTAGACTTTCTAGAGAGAAAGTAGGGGTTCAAATTGAAGGAAGAGAGGGAACAAAGAGAATTTTCTCTCTCCTCTTTTCTTTTCTTTTCTCTTTCTTTTCTTTTTCTCTTTCTTTCTTTTTTTCTTTTTTCTTTTCTCTTTTTTTCTCTTCTTTCATGGTAAAATAGAGGACCCACATCCTCTCTTTTTTTTCCTTTACGGAATAGGGGATCTTCTTCACCTTATTTTGGATACATGGGAGACTCTCCTCCCAGCCTACTAGCTCATGGCCAGAGGAGCAAACCATGGCGGCAACATATAACTGAGATTCAATAACTAGCACTCCAAGAATTCAAACTATTAGCGATTGCTAACTACCATTACTAATAATTTTTCCACCATCACTAATAGCCTCGCCGTCGCAAATCCTATCGTAAAAGCCAATATGAAAAATTTTGATCACTAAATATCATTATTAGTGATAAATAACCTAGTCATCGCTAATAATGCTATTAGCAACGGCTTTAGCAATGGAATAATTCTATCACTAATTTATTTTAAATTTTTAAGTTAAATTTTTAAAAAAATTAAAAAAATTAGCGAATGTATTTTCATGGCTAATGTCATCACTAATAATTATTAGGGATCAAAAATGCTATCACTAATATTAATTTTAATTTTTAAAATTTTTAAATTAAATAAAAAAATTATTTTAAAAAATATTAGTGATGGTGAACGGTCGCTAATGCTATCGCTAATAATTATTAATGATGATAATTACTGTCGCTAATATCGACGCTCATAGTTAGTTTTATTTTTTTAAAAAAATTAATAATAATATTTTTTTAAATCTATTTTAATTAATCATAATAAATTATGGCTTCTAATATCTATTATAAATAAAATCTAAAGATAATATGATAATCAAAAATTAAAAATTAATTATATTATATTAAAAATATAAATTATATATTTTTTATAAGTAGTATTAAAAAAATATAATACATCAAAAAGAAATCAAATCTAATCCTCATCACCATCTGCCTCCTCCTCCTGCTCTCCTTCAGTAGCTGGTGGATGAGAGCTGGATGTCCTAGTATTGTATAATAAAAAAATAAAATAATATTAGTAAGTTTCGATATGGATACATATCTTTCAATATAGAGGCATATCTTTTGATATACTCTTTTAATTCTCAAATAGATTATTCCTACATATTTCATTTAATGATACAGAGCTATAGACACCCCCGATCCATTGATTGGATAGTTAGATTGAATTATTAGCCCCTAGATCTTCTTTCCAGACTCAAACCTAAATATATGGAGCTTTTAAATATGAAAACTTAAAATAAGTAAAAGAATTTAGTAATATAATTATCTAATGTAATGACTAGGATAATGAGCCTTGCTGGTCATGCAGCTGTGGATCCCGAAAAAGCTCTACGACCATATTACGGATGGCATCCAGGAGGGTCTAAGGTCGCTAGCTTAGAAGCTTCTGCACAACCTCCTCCATATGCGCATCGCTTCCGATCTGGGATATCAAGGTCTGTGAGGATGCCAAAGGATATCGAGATAGTGAAGAATCGAAGCTATAGCCAAATCCTTTGACTCGACTCCTACTTACCCCCCAGTGGTGCTGAGCCATCCCTTAAGATGAAGAGAGGGCTGAGAAAATGGATCATCACCGTACCTCTTAGCAATGTATGCCATGTAACACATCTGCATAGTTCAAAAATATATTAGTTCTAATATAAAAATTAGATCTTGTAACAATTTAATTAGTAAATAAAGTTTGAAGTTCTTACCATGATCTATCATGACATAAAATCTAAATAGTCACTAGTCCTCCTAAACTGGTGTGTGGCCCATCACAACTACAACTGATCTGGTGGATGATATAGTTGTCATATTTATAATAAGTAAATAATAAAATTAAATTAATTAAAATATATATATAAGAATTTTTATAATTCTAGTGAAGAGTTTTGGTATTAATTTTTTATCAGTCTATCAACCACAACATGTATGTCGACCGAGCCGTCCATGTGCCTGACTGAATCTTGCTGGATGGTCCAATTCTATCGAGCCCTCTATCATCTATCGGAGTACTTCTTGTTGCTCCACTGGTCGTAGAGGGTCTACCATATGTCCACCTGTATCTATGGATCCATGAAGGATCTCCAGTTCGATGGTGATCGAAAGCTAGAGTGCTGGATGGTGGACTGCCTGAGGCTGTAGAGGCTATCTCGAAGCCTCCATGTGGCTACCTCCTCGAAGGTCTAACTATTGAAAGATGTGTCCCAAAGCCAATTGTTAGTCTGTTGATGGTTGAGCCATATTGTAATTATAATTAATTTATTGATGAATAAAATAATTCTTTTGGTATTTTCATCATAAAGTTTTTATCTTCTAACGAACTTCATTGTTGTGATGAAGTTCTTAAGACTATTTAGATTCAATAAAGAGAAGATTTATCGATTAGTCTTTAAAACTATTCATGACTAAATGATAGACTGTTAATAAGGACAACAGCATCTATCGAGCATAGGTCGCTGTGTGCCATGTAGGTTGGTTGTCCTTTTAACCAAGGAGTATGGAGACACTGGTATAATATACATGTGAGATGTAAGGATACATCATCATTGAATATGATCAACTTCAGAGCATTCTGCTATCAAGAATGTCTTTGATGAGATATAGGTATAAGTATTCCTTAGATCTGAGATCACCTCAGTGGCTTACAAGCAACTCATTGTGTTTTGATACTGGACTAACTAAATTTCTAATTCAGTAATGAAAGGTTTTTGGATATAGTCAAGTACTTATAAAGTTGATGTATGATCAAGATAGGATTGACCACTCCAAAAGTTGGAGAAGAATGTATCACTATATTTCAATATAGTAAAATCTTGGCCAGGATAATCCATGAGATGAATTTGATATTTTGAAATATAATATAGACAGCCTAATCAGAGTTGACAATTGAACTCTGAGGTATCCTATGAGTATTTTGATCAAGAAGATGAATTATATGGAATCCATATTCATATGGATTCTAAGGATGTTGTTCTACACATTCGACCTATCCGACCGTCGGGTACCATTGCAAGATGGTTATTTTGATTAGTATAAAAATTTAATTTTTTGCTACTAGCTTAGGTTCGAACCTACAGGATCACATACATTAGAGTTCATGATTTGATCGGATGGTTGATCAATAATTTAAAATCTGAAGAAAAATCGTGATTTTTCGGTCCAGGTTCGTTCAGATCAGATCAGATCAAGAGATATATTTCAAAAAAAATTTTCTTTGATCTAAATCAGATCTAGGATATTTCAGATCTGATTCTTATTATTTTAATAAATAAAATAAATTTAGATAAATTAAATAAAATTTAATTTATCTTGAAGTGGGTAATCCTATTATCCGTTGATGATCCTGTATGTAGCGGAAGGTTCTGCATCTAGCCATGCAAGCGCCTGGCCTCTATCAGTATCCACTCAGGCTAGATCTGAAGATCCTCTTCTTCTCTATCATATCTCCAAAAATCAGATCTAGATCTGATCTGGAGGATCTTCAAAACTTCTTTTGAAGATCTAGCAGTTGTCCTTTGTAGCAGCGCAGCCTTCTAGCTTTCAATCGCCTTTCTCTTGATCTGGATCGCACCAACCAAGATCCAAAACACTTTTGGACATGGAGAGGAGAGGGAGAAGGTGGGTTTGGCATGGAGGAAGAGGGGAGAGGCAGCCTTGGGGCATGGGATTTCAATTAATCAATATTTATTTGAGTTGGACGTAGGGTCTTATTTATAGACTATCTATGATCCAACTCTTCTTCCTCCCAACCAATCACAACTCTTTGTGAAATCAAATATGAATCTAATTGGTGGGAATAGAGTCTCCTGGATTCCTCCTTAGAGGGTGCCTAAGACCAGTCAAAGTTGGATTCTTAGGAGAACTCTAATTGGAATCCAAAAAGGAGATGGAGTCCCTTGTCCAACAGGGACTCCTGGGCGCCTCCAACTTGGGCACACGCCAAGGGTTGGCGTGCGCCCTCCTCCTTGCCAGGTTCTGGCAGGGGGACAGGCCCCCACCAGCTCTCCAATAGGTGCATGACATGTGGACAAAAGTCAAAGTGTCAATGGTCAATGTTTGACCAGTCAAAGGTCAGACTTTTGACCAAAGTCAAAGAACGAAGAAATGGCAGGTGACCAAAAATGGCAGGTAATGTCTTACAAAATAAGACAACCTTTTCTGACTTGGACAACCTCCAGTCAGACCATATGAAGGCCTCTGATTGAGCACAAACTCCTTTGGCTCAGTCAGGACAACTTATTTATGATAGTAAAAGAAGAACGTTAGGTTCAATCGAGTGCTAGCACGATTTTCCTTGAACCTAATTGAATCTCATTCAGATCAATTGAACTAGATCAGTTCAATTGATGATCACCAGATTCAAACCCTTGTTTGTGTGACCCAGTTAGGTTCAGTTCTGTATGGTAATGGGATATGTCATGATCTCTATCATCGACATCATCGAAACTCCTTTCGATGGATCAGAACTCTTCTGATTCGAACAGCTAGAATGATCGATCATCTAAATCATTCTAATTGCTCCCAAAATCCACCAGTGACACCTAGCAGTATATGGTGGCAACCCATCAGAGCTGAATGCGAACCTCTTGGTGCAGCTACCTGTGTGATTAAGTTCTTCTATCTTGAGCCCCGATCAGATTAGGGTTAAGGTGAACTCGTCAAACCCTAGTCTCTGTCATATGATGTAATCATTCGATTCAAGTCCAATGTGAAAATCTAAATAGAAACTCTTTCTATTATTTCACTCTACCATGGCCATGGACTTCTGGACTTGATTCTCATGATCATCATAGGGCTGCTCCTCTACCACCGAGGTAGATAGATTCCATCTTGATGCAATCCAGTTCCTACAATGAACATGCTATAGCCAACATACACCTCAGGATTCCATATGGCTAGGAGACCGAGTAATGGTGTAGTCAAACTATAACACCCTCAAGGTGAACTGCCGATGCATCTCAGGTCAAAGAACCAGACACACTACTGCAGCATCGAGTCAGTCATTGACGAGAAGGTAGACTTCCCTAATGACTACTCGAGGTGGTCACGCTCAGTGCCCTCGTTCTCTAACGAGTACCTGTACTCTCGCTCCGGTGTCTCCACACCGTAGACTCAAGACTCATCTACTAAAGAGAAGCGATTGTACACCAACCTTCCGGATCAATCACCATCCTCGTGATGATCCTATGGTCGGGAGCATTTTATGAGTTAATAATGATTATTCATGTCTTAAATTTTCAACTCTTGAAAATATGAATTATCATTACCATTAACTCAAAGGATGTATCACAGACACTAAATACACATATGTGATAGAAAATAATCCATTTTATTGATATTAGTCAAAATTATAATTTTGCCCCTAGAAGTGTATTACAAGTGTCAGCCAATTCTGGCTTCTAGGGCACATATATCTAACAATCTTCCACTTGTCTAAAGCCAATTGGATACAAGTCTAAGTCCCATCTTCTCAAGGTGGGCTTGAAACTTTTGCTGGCCCAACGGCTTTGTAAGTAGATCTGCCACATTATCTGTAGAGTCAACTCTCTTGACCTCGACGTAATCCTTCTCGAGGTAATCATGGATGAGATGGTATCGCCGCTCAATGTGCTTGGATTTCTGGTGAGACCTTGGCTCCTTAGCAAGGGCTATGGCGCCATTGTTGTCGCAGTATAGAGGAATGGCATCTGATGGCATTACTCTAATTTCTGCAGCAAACTTTTTGTACCAGAATGCTTCCTTCGCAGCCTCTGATGCAGCGATATATTCTGCTTCCATGGTGGAATCTGCTATCATAGTTTGCTTGAAACTCTTTCAGCTGATAGCACTACCATTGCACACAAACAGACTTCTAGATGTCGACTTTCGATCATCTACATCGGACATGAAATCCGAGTCTGTGTATCCCTGGACTTGGAGTTCTCCGTTACCAAAGACCAACATCATATCCTTAGTTCTTCTCAAGTACTTAAGGATACATTTCACAGAAGTCCAGTGTTCTTCACCTGGATTTGACTGATATCTGCTTGTGACACTCACAGCATGGGCTATATCAGGTCGTGTACATAGCATGGCATACATGAGGCTCCCTATTGCAGAAGCATAAGGGATCTTGCTCATGCGTTCTATTTCCTCAGGTGTGCTAGGGCACATCTTCTTGGAAAGATGAATACCATGTCTGAAGGGTATTAATCCTCTCTTAGAGTTTTCCATACTAAACCTCTTTAGTACTTCCTCTATGTACATCTTCTGTGAAAGTCCTAGCATCCTATTCGGTCTATCCCTATAGACCTTAATTCCTAGAATAAAGGATGCTTCACCTAGGTCTTTCATGGAGAATTCCTTGGACAACCATAATTTGACTGATTGTCAACATGGGAAATATCATTTCCCAATAAGGAGGATGTCATCCACGTACAATACGAGGAAGACAACAGCGCTCCCACTGACCTTTTTGAAAACACATGGTTCCTCTTCATTTTTGATGAAATCAAACTTTTTGATCACATCATTGAAATGAGTGTTCCAGCTCCGAGATGCTTGCTTAAGTCCATATATGGACCTTTGCAGCTTGCAAACCTTGTGATCAGTATCACTGGATGTGAAACCTAGCGGCTGTTCCATATAGATATCTTCCTCAAGATATCCATTTAAGAACACCGTTTTCACGTCCATTTGCCATATTTCATAATCGAAATAGGCTGCAATGGCAAGCAATGTGCGGATGGATTTTAGCATAGCCACTAGAGAAAAGGTATCCTGATAGTCAATGCCTTCGCATTGACTATAATCCTTTTGCCACTAGTCTAGCCTTGAATGTCTCCACATTCCCATCTGCACCAATCTTTCTCTTGAAGATCCATTTACACCCAATAGGTACTATACCTTTTGGTGGATCTACCAAGGTCCAGACTTGGTTTGAGTGCATCGAGTCAATTTCTGACTGCATTGCCTCTAACCATTTCTCGGAGTCGATATCTGATATCGCCTCATTGTAGGTTTTGGGATCATCACCATGAGCACCATTACCTACGAGGAACATTTTCTCTACTTCCTCTGAAATAATACCTAAGTATCTTTTAGGGAGGATGGAAAACTCTTTCTGATCTATGAGGTGGAGGAGGTAGTGTTCTTATTGGCTCAACCTGATTTGGTTCCAATTGGTCCTTAGCTCGTTGTACTTGTGAGACTTTCTCATCAAGCTTAATCTGCTTTCCAATGCCGCTATCTTGAATAAACTATTTTTCAAGAAAGATGGCATGTCGACTCACAATCACATTGTGGTCTTCTGAAATGTAGAAATAGTATCCTAATGACTCTTTAGGATATCCTATGAATCGAGCTCTAAAGGACCTAAACTCTAACTTGTCCGCTTGTTGTCTTTTGACATGAGCCGGACAACCCCAAATTCTGAGATGACTCAGACTTGGTTTCTTACCATGCCATATCTCATACGGTGTGGTAGGAACGGTTTTAGAGGGAACCCTATTCAGTAGATAAATTGAAGTTAACAATGAATGTCCCCAAAGAAAATCAGGAAGGTCTGTGAAGCTCATCATGGATCGGACCATATCCAATAGAGTCCGATTTCTCCATTCTGAAATCCCATTGAGTTGAGGTGTTCCTGGTGGAGTCCATTGAGAGACTATGCCATTATCCTTGAGATAGTCTAGAAATTTTTGGCTAAGGTATTCACCTCCTCGATCTGATCGAAGAACCTTAATGGATTTTTTAGTTTGTTTTTCTACTTCATGTCTGAATTCTTTGAACTTTTCAAAAGCTTCAGACTTATGTCTCATAAGATACACATATCCATACCTAGACAGATCATCGGTAAAGGTAATGAAGTAGACAAAATTGCCTCTAGTCCGGCACATCAAATGGGCCGCACACATCAGTATGTACTAGGGCAAGGAGATCTGTGGCCCTCTCCCCATGTCCCACAAAAGGAAGTTTGGTCATTTTGCCTTGAAGACAAGATTCACAAGTTGGATATGACTCGAAAGTCAATGGACTCAATAGCCCATTTTTCTTCAATTTGTTAATCCTATCTTCTGCTATATGACCTAATCTCAGGTGCCATAGATATCTGTCGTTTGGACTATCCCTAGGTCGTTTGGCATTCACGTTTTGCTCGATAGTTAGAACAGGTACATCAATATGTAGCTGATAAAGACCATTAATAAGGAAAACCATTTGCAATTTTATTTCTTTCATAAAGAATGTTACAATGGTCCTTAAAGAAGGTAATCACATAGCCTTCTAGTGCTAAGCATGAAACAGAAATCAAATTCCTGCTAGCTGCAGGCACATAATAACAGTCTTTCAAAACTAAGTCTAAACCAGATGGTAATCGAAGAGGGTATGTTCCCACGGCTACTGCAGCAACTCTTGCTCCATTACCGATGCATAGGATCATGTCTCCATCCCTCAGCCTCCTGCTATCCTCAAGACCCTGCATGGAAGTGCACAGATGAGCACTAGAACCAGAGTCAAGCACCCAACTGGATGCAGAAAAAATCATAAGGTTAGACTCAATAACGAGCATACCTCCAGAAGGACCTTCCTTCTTGTTCTTCAGGGTGGCCAGGTAAGTAGGGCAGTTCCGCTTCCAATGGCCGTCGCTGTTGCAATGGAAATACTTTCCTTTGCAGCGGCTTTCATCTTCGGCTCTGCCTTCTTCTTCTTTGCTCCTTCCACCTTCTGCTTTTTCACAGACTTCTTTTTCTTTTCCATAAGACTTTCTTTTGGAAGAAGTCCATTTCCATAGCAAGAACTGAGCCTTTAGAATCCTTTCATAGAAAGCTCAGCGGTGAACCAGCATATTCATTAATTCGGCCAAGGAATTTTGAAGTTTATGCATGTGGTAATTCATGATGAATTGCCCATATGCATCAGTCAAGGATTGCAGAATAATATCATTCTGCAGATCCAAGTCTAACTTCACACCGAGCTTCTCAAGCTCTTCCATGTCCTTGATCATCATCAGACAGTGATCTTGGACTGACTGCCCATCACGCATCTTAGCCTTAAAAAGTCATTTCGTGACTTGATACTTGGCTGCGCGACTCTGTTCACCAAACATCTCCTATAGGTGAGCCAACATTTGGCGAGCAATTCTGATATCTTCATGTTGGCGCTGGAGCTCATCAGACATCGAGCCCAACATGTAATATCTGGCCTTATTATCTTCATCTATCCATTTTTTCAGAGATGCTCTCTGTTCAGTGGAATGGACGGGCTGGTAAGGTGGAAGGGTCCTGGTCCAATACATGGGTTAACTTCTCAGAACCCAAAATGAATTTTATAGTTCCTGAGCCAATCTTTATAATTGGATTCCGGTCAGTCTATGTGTGTCCAGGATACGTGCTAATGGGTTGGATGCAGACATTTTTCTGTAGAGAGTCAAAGATTCTAGTTAGATACTATAATTATGACTTGACCAATTTGTTTAGAAATTTTATTTTTAAACAAATTAGCTCCCACTATTTTCTTGAATTCCCTACACCTTCCCTCTGTAGAGATGCGAAAAATCTTCCACGATTAATGATTTCTAGTGGGTGGTGCGGTCTCACCAACTGACTCATCACCTCACCTAACAGTTATTGGTGATGGGTTAGCCAATGAGTGAACAACTCTTGTTCAATGATTCTCTAATCATGGTGCACCCAAACTTGGTCTCTAATTCATGAATCTCACCATATCCAAAATATTGATCCACTCCTTAGTTAAGTCAGACCCACCATTTGCATAGACAGGATTCCTAATTGAGTCTCTCACCGTATCCAAAATATTGAGCCCAACTCATCCTCCAGCCCATAGCATCCAATGCCTAATAGACATGGTTGCATCTTCTCGGTGCAACTGAGCCACTGTATCCAGCCGAGAATAATCAACCCCGGGAAGGGCCCGCACATCTACAATGGTGGAAGACCTCAGACTTAATCTTTTCTTAGGGAGAATTGATTCAGGTCTCATTAAACTAGACTTGTCATAGTCATAACAATTATGACTAACCTAGTGGCATGGGTTAGCTCGGATTATTGACCACCTCAGATCAGAACTGTGTCAATAGATATGGCCAGGTAAGTGAGACCGGTGGAAGGAATATGCCATTAACTCGTACAAGAATGCATTCAGGTCGAGTAGCTTCCAATTAAAAATCAGTCGGTCGTATGTGCCAAACTTACCTTAGACACCAAATTGTTGAGTCAGAACCAATTGGGTTAGCCTACAATCCAGACTCTAACCTCTGAGCCTAATTAGGTCTTGCTTGATCGATGACTCGATCTTGACCCAGACTTAATCCTATTAGGCTGGTCAATTTAAGCATTGTTGATCCCATCTAACCAACTCTTGATTCGGTTTGATCAACCGCTTAGACCTAATTGAGCTACCCAAGCCCGAACCCAGTATTATGAATATGTCTTAGATCTAAAATTCTCAATTTTAGATCCTAATT